>QRFJ01000052.1:294414-351914 GCA_006176705.1 Cocos nucifera | reverse complement strand
CCATTTTGCTTGAAATTTATTTCATTTGAACTAAAAAATAAGCTCTTCATATTGCTGATCTTCTTTCCCACATAAGATCAATAAAAATATCAATTTTTTAAAAAAAAAGTTAATTTATCTTTTAATTTAATATTTTTATTAATGTATTTTTATCACTTATCACATCCTCCAACTTAGTCATTGCTAGTCCCTTAGCAATGCTTTATTTATCATCATGTTTCAATAGGATCGTCTTTCACAAAAATAGAGCTAGGATTAAAGATCAAAATGTTTAGAAAATACCACTAACTAAGTATTGAGCTTCAGAAGCCAATTTTGCAGTCAGTACAATTAGAAACTTTCTTAGAGTATATCTAAAGATCTACAGTACTTGTATTTATGATGACTAACTTAGCATTTCAGTATTAATTTAAAGAATAAAAGTATCTTCTCTTATCACCTATTTTGATTAATTTTCTATACATTCCCAATTTAAACTCATGAATTAAGCTAGCTTTCATACTGTCTCTTTTTTTTTCTTTTTTTTTTTGTACTGAGCATCCAGGCCTTCCCTTTACCGTTTGACGTGAATCTCCACACTTGACCAAGGTATAGAGATCCAGTTACTAATCTTTGGGCAATCCACATATGCTCTATCTTTTACATTTGATTTTAGGTAGGTAGCTCTTTTCTTAAATTCAAGTTTCTTTGATTGGAATATATATTAATTATCAATTTTCAGTGATAATTGTATCCTCAGTTGGCCTTATAATCAATACCTACTTTGCCTTATTAGTGTGCATGTGCAATTAGAAGTGCTAATAATCTTTAGGTGACCTAAGTAGACTGCTAAAAGTCTGACCAACTAATCTACTTTTTTAACTCATTACATTCATTAGCAAATACTTTTAACTTTTATTACATTTCCTAGTCTAACTTGCTTAAGATTTTCTGCTTGACACATGGCTTAAAAAGATTTTTTTTTTCAAAAATTTTTCCTACCCCCCAACTTATTCTACATTGTCTTAATGGAGAAATAAAAATAAAAGGTGCAATGAAGGACAGGAAGGAATACACCTGATTTGGATCAGTCTAGTTCTTTGAAGCTTTCAAATTTGGCTTGAGTTCTCATTGATTTTTTTTCTGCAAAATTGAAAATACACACCAAAGTAATAAAAGGATAATAATAAATTACTAAAAAATAAAAAAAATGATCAAAACTAGAAAAAAAAAGAAATAACCTATTTAGTAGTTTTGATTTATAGTCTTCAACATGACTTTCTTTGAGCTCTAGGCTGAATCAATCTGGTGCCACTTCAATTGGAATACTTTCATATTTGATCGAACCTTCTTTCAATTGGACACTACTAGCTTTACTATCTCAAATCTATTTTCTACAAAATTCTCATATACTAATTTATCGATAATATCAATTAGAAAATAAGTTTGATTATCATTAGGATGTTTAATATCTTTGAAAACATTAAAAATAACTTATTCATCTTGGACTCTTAGAATTAATTTTTCATGTTGAACATTTATTAAAGCTCTTCCAGTAGCTAAAAAGGATCTTCCTAAGATAAAGAATACATTAATATCTTCTTTCATATCAAGAATAATAAAATCAATAGAAAAAATAAACTTGTTTATCTTTACTAAGACCTCCTCTACTATACCTCTTGGATATTTGATGGATCTGTCAGCTAGTTAAAGAGTGATAGTGGTAGGTTTTAATTCTCCTAGACCCAACTTCCTGAAAATAGAAAAAGGCATGAGATTAATACTTGCTCCTAAATCTTATAAAACTTTATCAAAACTATAATCATCAATAATGCAAGGGATAGTAAAACTTTCTGGATCTTTTAGTTTTTTTGGTCATTTATTTTGAAGTATTGCTGAGCATTCTTCATTCAAATTTATTCTCTCATGCTCTTTCAGCTTCTTCTTATTTGTTAGAATTTCTTTGAGTAACTTAGCATACCTGGGCATTTGAGTGATAGCATCTATAAAAAAAATATTAATATATAAATTCTTTAAAATTTTAAAAAAATTAAAAAATTCCTTATCTATATGTTGTATTTGTCTTTCTGGAAATGGTAGTGGCGGCATGTAAGGCTTCACATTTGGATCAACAAATTTTATTCCTGGGGATCATCCATCTGTTGGTTGTTTGGATGACTGACGAACATTAATTGACTTTTCTTTATTTATAGTTGGCTCTTCATTCTCTTTCTTCTAATATGGCTCCTCCAACTCTTTACCACTTCTTAAGGTGATAGCATTGATGTGCTCCCTTGGATTGATCTTCGTGTTGCTAGGCAAGGATCCTTATGGTCTCTCAAAGATTATCTTAGCTATATGTTCTACTTGCATCTCCAAGTTTTGAATTGCTGCTGCTTGGTCTTGCCTGAGTTTGTTTTTCATATTTTTATAGTCACTTCTTGGTTTTGCATGAATTTGACCATCAGCTCCTCCATATCAGGTTTCTTCTTAAGTGCTTGGAATCCTTGGGGTGGCTGTTGTACTACATTTTGGTTGCTCTATGAAAAATTTGGATGTTGTCTCCACCCTTGATTGTATGTGTTGTTGTAGGGATTATTTTATTGAGGCTTAAAAAAGTTACCAAGATAGTTAGCAGTATCAGAGGCTTTAGCAAAAGGACTATCTGTCTGACAATCACTTGCATCATGTCCTCCTCCACATAGGTCACAAGTGATGCTCTGAATGTGCATAGCTGTTCCCTTTATATTATTGACTTCAGCTCTAAGGGCTGCAATTTCAGCTAATAAAGCTAGAACGCAATCCACTCTCTGCACAGCTGCTAGTCTTCTCGGCATCATGCATTCTGTTTGCCACTGATAGCTATTTGATTCCATCTCATCGATCAGGTCAAAGGCTTCTTCCTTCATTTTTTGATTAATGGTTCCTCCTGCTGCTGCATCAATCATAGAATGATTAGTAGGAGATAAATCATTATAAAAAATTTGTACCTAAAGCCAAACAAGTAATTAATGGTGTGGACATCTCCTTAATAATTCTTTGAAATGCTCCCAAGCTTCATATAGTGTCTTCATGTCCATCTGCAAAAAAGAAGTAATATCGTTGTGCATCTTGGCAGTCTTGGAAGGTGGAAAGTACTTGGCTAAGAATTTCTAGGCTAGAGCATCTCAAGTTGTGATAGAAAAAAACTTAATAGATCATGATGTTGTCATTATGACACCATGTTTATCAATTTAATCCAACTTTTTAAATCAATTAAAAATAGGTAGAAAGTAGTGAGTCAAGTCAAATCCACAGGAAAGGCAGTGCTTTGATTTGAAATCTTTGATTTTAAAAAAAAAAATAATAATTTAAAATTTAAATTTAAATTTAGAAATTAGAAATTAAAATTGTAAAGCAAAAATTAAATTATGCATAAAAGTAAACTTGGTACTAAGATCTACTAGTTAGATGTTAACATCTACTTGTATAAAAATAAAGAGCAATTAAAAGTAAAAAGCAGAAATTAAAATTACAATTAAAAGTAAAAAGCATGAATTTAAAGTGCATAAAAAAAATTTTGCATTAATTTAAAAGTTCATAATTTAAATACATAGAATTTAAAAAAAAAAATAAAATAAGCTAATCTTTGATCTTGGATCGACGTCGGCATTGAGATGGTGTAGAAGCCCAACTCTTCCTCTCGGCACTAGTTGCCTCAAAGCAACCATTAATCTAAAGCCTGGCTCTATCCTATACCAAAGCTTCACTTTGATCGAAGACAATGAATTCTGGAGGCTTGGGGTTCTTTAAATAGGTGTTAGAGGACTGGAGATTTTATTATCAGGCAATATGGGACTAAACAAGAGTATAGATCCATGTTTGTTGAAGAAAATAGTAGAAAATCATTGGATCAAAGGTCTTGTGAAGTCTCTGCACGTTTTGGCCATTAGATGGTGATCCAAGGCTTCAAAAAATATCAAAAATGGAGTTTTATCAGCCCAAATCGAGTTAGAAAAATTATGGTCATTGATCGTGCATTGATGGAGGAATTTAGGCTGTTGATCATGCATTGGGTATCCTGATCACCATCGAGAGCTCTGTCAGCCATTGGATCATCGCTTGGAGCACGTGCGGCCATCGGATCAAAGTTCTGGTGTTGATGGCATTCGAATCAGAGTAGGAAAACATCCCTACCGTCTGATCTTGAATGGCAATAACCACAACCACACGATCATGCACTTACTATTCCCATGGACCACATAGATTGAGTATACCATAGATTGCAGTCAATCACTATCCATATTTGCCACTCAAAATGACCAAAATACCCCATGAGCTGTGATAGATTTTTTGTAAACCCTTTAAGGGTCTTGGTCCACCACGTGTCGCTCCATGATTCACCATATTCTACTGAGCCGATGGTCTACGCCTGATTTCATAAACCGATGGCTGGCTTCTATAGCTAAGTCGGCTTGGACAACGCATCGACTTGTGGAGCCGACTGAGCCATTTTTTTTATTTTTTTATTTTTTTAAAAAATTTATATCTAGTCGATTTTAGCTCTGATTTACTTCAAACTTATTTCGTTACGATGAAAAAAATAAGCTCTTTTCATTGGTAATAATATTTTACTTTTTTATTTTATTATTTTTTAATTATTTTTTTAATTAATAAAATTATTAATTTCTTAAAAATATGTATAAATTAATTATTAATTTTTAAATATAAATATAAATTAATTAATAAATTAATACTTTTATTGATAAATTTATGATACTTATAACACCCTCCAACTTAAGCTTTGCTCATCCTCGAATAAAGAAAGAATTTAGTTTTAGATACCTTTTAACTTAAGAATTTTGAATTTTACCTAAGTAGTTTTAAAAATGGCCATTGATATTTAGTAAAGCATAAGTGAGGCATATCATTGGGATATTAATACTTACCAATAGAAAAATTAAGTAAAGAACATTAAATTTTTCTGAACTTTTTCTAAATTATCCTACCTTTATCTCTAATTGTCTAAACTTTCATATGGGCAAGTGTGTTGCTACTTTCATCCTTTATTTATTATTTTTTTTATATTACTCATTTTTTAATATGAATATCATTACTTACTTAGACAACGGAACCCGATTACTCAGTGAAAAATCAATATCTTTTTTTTTTAACATTATACTACTATTGAGTATCCTAATCTCTTAAGCTTTCTATTTGATCCATGTAGCGAGTCTTGGGCCAATGACTCCTAAACCAGTTGGCTTTAGGATTGATCGACTTAGAATATCCTTCGAACTTACTAACTCGAATCAAAAAGGTTACAAGTTAAGACTAGGTTTACAATGAGCTTCTTTGTCCTTTCCATCTTTTGACATGAAACTCAATGCTTGCTTAGGCAAAGAGGTCCAATTACTTAGTGAGAAATACTTAAAAATTATTTTATTTTAATAATTTTTTTATATGAAGAAACATATAGTTACCCTATACAAGCCCATAAAAAGTAGACTTTTCTTTGATGCTAGTAGAAAAATTAGAAATGCTCAAAGAAAAAACTTTTTATATTCTAGACTTAACTCTTTATTGGATATTCTTAATACTTGATCCCTCAATATCTCATAAATTCTCTAATCCGTGCATCAATTTTCTTTTAAAAATACTTAGTTCAACTCGATTCTTAAGCATAATCGGATGTCTAAATACTAAATACTAACTTCTTCGATGACTTAAAAAAATTAAAAATTTTATTATTCTCTTCTTCAACTTAATCGATATTATCCTCAATGGAGAAGAAAAAATAAAAGATGCAATAAAGAACATGAAAGAATATACCTGATTCAGTATATTTTTAGTCCAGCACATGCTTTTAAAAATTTAGACTCTCCCTCCAACTTATTCAACATATCCTAAAAAGAAAATAAACTAAAAAGATAAATTAGATAAAAAAAACTAAATATTGGATTGCCTCCCAACAAGCGCTAAGTTTACCATCTTCAGCCAGACATAATGCAGCTTACTATCCTATGTCAAATATTGGATTGACAAATTTCAATGGTTTTAGATTATCAATCTCAGGAAGATAGTTTATGATCCCTTTATAGATATATTCATTATTAATTTTAAGAACATAATTTGTGATCCTGCTCTCAGATCCATGTTTATCAAGAATTTTTTCTATTTGTTCTTCTAAAATACTTATGAATGGAGTTTTTGAGTTAGAAGTTAAATTTGATTCAAAGGATACTGGAAGAGTGACTAAAGGCGGTTATAATTCTGGAGATAAATTATTATAATCTTGTTTAAATAACTCCATTGACTTTTCATTATATGCCTCTTGGTTTTTATGAGAAGAACCAGCTTCTAGGGTTGAAGGGAATAGAACTATTGGTTTATAGGTCTCAGGTAAATCATCTATTCTCTTCTCTTCTTTGTCAATCTCATTTAAATTAGAACTAGCATCAGTACTAATTTTAGGTTTAGATTCTTCTATATGGTTAGTCTCAGTGCTAATCTATTTCTCTAAATTTTTATTTTGGCTGGCATCAGTACTAGCCTCTCTCACCTGATCTTGGTATGGGTCCATAAGAATCCTATAACTTTTAAGTTCAAAAATTACTTTGGTATTCTCAAATTGAGGATTCTTAGGTAGGACATTAGATTGATAATTTAGTCTAGGTGGTTGGTGGATAATGGATGGGTTGTTTATAGGATTTGCAATTGGTAGGCTCGATAATTGATCTAGTTCTCTCCTCATGTTAGATTCAGCTAGTTGTCCAATTTAAGCTTCTAGCCTAGTGATAGATTGCTGTTGAGTCAGAATCAATTATTAAAGTTGATTAAATCTATCATCAGCTAGATTGGTCTATTGAGAAGGTGGGTATGATGGCTGATTGTTATATAATGGTTGAGTGGATTAACTAGGCTGACCACTATCATAGGCATAGTTTTGATATTAGGGCCTATTTTGATAGTTTTGAATTGGTGAAATTTGAGTCTGAGCCTGAGTCTGTTGAGGTATCCAAGAAAAATTAGGATGGTTTCTCCAATCTAGGTTATATGAATTTGAAAAAGGATCATTAACAGACTTGGAGTAGCCTTGAGTAGCTTGGACCTGTTCTTGGATAAAAGATGAAAACTGTGCAGCCATGGGACATTCACTCACATGATGGGTTAGGTTAGCACAAATTGAAAAAAATCTCTTGATAATTAGAAGATGATGTAAATTTTGCAGGAGTTTGTTGACCTAAGGTTAGGACTTGATCTAATTTCTGAGCAAAAAGATCGACTATATCTAATTTTCGTGCTATCAAGTTCAAGTTAGCCTTAGAATTAGATTCTGGATCATAAATTTCTGCCCGCTTTTGGTAGAAAGATAATGAAGCATGATTAATTGAGTTTTCACTCAAGATTTCAAACAAAGTATAGGCTTCATCCTCACTCTTATTCATGAATGCACCTTCGCATGATGCATCTACCAATTGTCTATATTAGTCTTCTAAACCCTCATAGAAAGCTTGAACTATTTGCCACTTAGACAGACCATGGTGTGGGCATTTTCTAATAAGTTCCTTAAGTCTCTCCCATGACTCATGAATTTATTTTTTTGAAAGCTGAGCAAATCCAGTGCTAGCTCGCCTCATAATATTGGTTCGGTCTATGGGATAAAATTTCTTAAGAAATTTATGTTATAATTCAGCCCAAGATTTAATTGGTCTTCCTATTGTGCCAAGCTAGTACTTGGCTTTGTCTTTTAATGAAAAGAGAAATAAGATTAGTCTAAGGACATCATCAGTCAAATTTTGAATTTTCACCATAGAAAAGATTTCTAAAAACTCATCTAGATGCTTATAAGGATCTTCGTTGGTGCTTCCATAGAAAGATGGAAGCATCTGGATTATGATCGGCTTGATCTCATAGTAGGTAGCATGAATTTTAGATAATTGGATACAAATCGATGGTTTATGAGTGGAAGAAATAAAGTATTTCTTCATCTGCCTAGGTGGTTCTCTAAAATTTTCAGCCATTTGGTTATTAGGTTTAATACGATTCAGCCATTTAATTTTATGGTTGGGTTCAACTAGATCAGATAAAGCGATTTTCTACTATGTATGTATTAGTGCAACCCTAACGTGTGGTTCAAAAAATTTTTTAAAATTTTTTTAAATTTTTTTTAAATTTTTTTTATATTTTTTATTATTTTTTATTTTTAATTTTTTTAATTTTTTATTATTATATTTATTTAATTATTTTTTAATTTAATTTAATTTTATTATTATTTTTAATAATTTTTTTATTTAGTTTAATTTAATTTAATTTAATTTTTATTTTATTTTATTTTTGAAGAAAAAAAAAGAAGAAAAAAGAAGAGTTCTAAAGAAGAGGTTCTAAAAAGTCCTAGAGCTAAGAAGAGAGAGAAGAATTAGTTTTAATTAGATTTAATATTGGTTAGCAATCAAGTTGGTCAATCAATTCTGACTAAGGATTATCTTAGATCTAAATAGCTCCTAACTGCCAAGATCACCTTCAAGCTCTCTAAGTAAAAGATCAACCAATCAACTGGCAAGATAAGTGTAAGATCGATGGAAGTCCTTCCGTCGCTTACCTTAGATACCAATTATACTTGATCAGATAAGCTAACAGAATCAATTAAGTAACCATCTTTCTTCGAGCCCAGTCATCCCTGAACCATATTTCTAGACATCAGTTAAATTAATTAATCCTAATCTGGTTCAACTTTTAGAATTTTTTATCCTAATGAGCTTGAGTTCCTAGGGCTAATGTCTAATTGATTTTAAAATTAAAGGCTTAGGTTAATGCAAGATGCTGGTTGGTTGTTTGTGGACCAAGAAAAGATGATCAAATTTTTATCTTATCTTATTTAATTGGGTGTTTCCCTTAAGTTGATTTAAAGATGCATATGCACAATCACTTTCAACAAGAGGTTCTATGCAACTTAAACTAGATGCATACAATTTAATTAATCTTGAAGAGTTTACCTTGTCTCTAGCGATCACCAAAAAAAAAATAAAAATAAAACTACTATGATGCATGCTCTAAGTAGTTAGGATTTTTAATCTTATCATGAGATTTTAATTAGATTTAAGTAGGTATTTTTTAGATTAATTTAAATATAATATAAATAATAATAATAATAATAATTTAGGATTAGAATTGATCTCACCAAGCAGGATTAGAAGCTTCCTCCTTGCCCTAATATTTTTGTTTTCTCTTTTTTTCTTCTCTTCTTTTTTTCTGCAAAATAAAGAAGAAAAAATTAATAAGCAATATTTATAAAAAATTAAAAAAATTAAAATTTTATTTAAAATTAATTTATTAAAAAAATTAAAAAAAATTAAAAGAAATAAATTTTAATGCCTTCTCCAGTAATGGTGCCAAAAACTTGATAAGAGCACGATGTTGTCATTAGGACACCAAGTTTATTAGTTTAATTCAACTTCTTAAAATAATTAAAAATAGATAGAAAGTAGTAAGTCGGATCGAATCCACAGGAAAGGCAGTGCTTTGATTTGAAATCTTTGATTTTTTAAAAAAAATAATAATTTAAAAATAAAATTTGAAGTTAAAAATTAAAAATTAAAATTATAAAGTAAAAATTAAATTATGCAGAAAAATAAACTTGGTACTAAGATATACTAGTTAGATGTTAGCATCTACTTGCATAAAAATAAAGAGCAATTAAAAGTAAAAAGCAAGAATTAAAATTATAATTAAAAATAAAAAGCATGAATTTAAAGTGCATAAAAAAAAATTTGTATTAATTTAGAAGTTCATAATTTAAATACATGGAATTTTAAAAAAAAATTAAAATAGGTTGATCTCTGATCTTGGATCAACATCGATGTTGAAATAGTGTAGAAGCCCAGCTCTTCCTTTCTGCATCAGTTGCCTTGAAATAGCCATTAATCCAAAGCCTAGCTCTACCCTATACCAAAGCTTCATCTTGATCGAAGACAATGAATTCTAGAGACCTAGGATCCTTTAAATAGGTGTTGGAGGACTGGAGATTTTGTTATCGGGCAATATGCGACTAAAAAGGAGTATAGATCCATGTTTTTTAAAGAAAATAGCAGAAAATCGTTAGATCAAAGCTCTTGTGAAGTCTCTACATGTTCTGGCCATCAAATGGTGATCCAAGGCTTCAAAAAATATCAAAAATAGAGTTTTATCAGCCCAAATCGAGTCAAAAAATATTCTGATTATTGATCATGCATTGATGGAGGAATTTAGGCTGTTGATCGGGCATTGGATGTTCTGATCATCATTGGGAGCTCTGTCAGCCATTGGATCATCTCTTGGAGCACTTGCGGCCATCGGATTGAAGTTCTAGTGCTGATGGCATTCAAATTAGAGTAGGAAAACATCCCCACCGTTCAATCTCGATTGGCAACAACCACAGTCGCACGATCACGCACTTACTATTCCCATGGACCGCATGGATCGAGTATACCATAGACCGCAGTCAATCACCATCCGTATTTGCCATCTGAAATGACCAAAATGCTCCATAAGCCATGATAGATTTTTTGTAAACCCTTTAAGGATCTTGGTCCACCATGTGTCACTCCGTAATTCGCCGTATTACACCATGCGATAGATTTTCGTAAACCCTTTAAGGGTTTTGGTCATTTTAGGTGGCAAATACAGGCAGTGATTGGCTGTGGTCTACGGTACACTCGATCTACGCAATCCATGCGAACAGTAAGTGCGCGATAGTGCGACTGTGGTTGTTGCTGGTCAAGATCGAATGATGGAGAGATTTTCCTACTCTAATTCGAATGCCATCAGCACCAGAACTTCGATCCAATGGCCATGCGCACTCCTAGCGACAATCCAATGGCTGACTGAGCTCCCAAAGGTGATCAGGACACCCAACGCACGATCAATGGCCTAAATTCCTCCATCAACGTGCAATCAATGGCCAGAATATTTTTCGACTCGATTTGGATTGATAAAACTCCATTTTTGATATTTTTTAAAGCCTTGGATCACCATCTAACAGCCAGAACACACATAGACTTCACAAGACCTTTGATCCAATGATTTTTTGCTATTTTATTCAACAAACACAAATCTATACTCCTCTTTAATCCCATATTGCCTGATAACAAAATCTCTAGTCCTCCAACACCTATTTAAAGGATCCCAGGCCTTCAGAATTCATTATTTTCGATCAAGATGAAGTTTTGGTATAGGAAGAGCCAGGCTTTTGGTTAAGGGCTACTTCGAGGTAACTGATGTTGAGAGAAAAAGCTGGGCTTCTACATCATCTTTCTATCAACGTCGATCTAAGATCAGAGATCAGCCTATTTTATTTTTTTTTAAATTTTATATATTTAAATTATGAACTTTTAAATTAATACAAAATTTCTTTTTATGCACTTTAAATTCATGCTTTTTACTTTTAATTATAATTTTAATTCTTACTTTTTATTTTTAATTACTTTTTATTTTTATGCAAGTAGATGCTAAGATCTAACTAGTAGATCTTAGTACCAAGTTTACTTTTTTGCATAATTTAATTTTTACTTTATAATTTTAATTTCTAATTTTTGACTTTAAATTTTATTTTTAAATAATTTTTTTTTTAAATTAAAGATTTCAAATCAAAGCACTATCTTTTCTGTGGATTCAACCTGACTCACTCTTTCTATCTATTTTTAATTGATTTAAGAAGTTGGATTAAATTGATAAATATGATGTCTTAATGACAACATCATAATCTATCAAACCTACAGAAAGAGAATGAAGTCAACTTTTAGCTTTATCCTATAAAGAGAAAGGAAATAGCCTAAATCTAATAGCATCATCCGACACTCCATTAATTTTAAAAATATCACAAAGTTTAAGAAAGTTAGAAATATGGGCATTCAAATCATCATGCATGTGTCCACTGAATTGGATAGTTGATTGAATCATCTGGATCATTATCAATTTTATTTCAAAGTTGTTTGCTCGCACAGACGATCTCCTGATGCTCGAAGTTGCATCGGCTATAGATGGTATGATGTAATCATTTAATGTACGATATGCTACTCAAATAGCTTCTTGCCATCCCTCTATTTTCATATCCAATCTCAGATTGATGTCGTTAGGATCTTCAACTCCCATGTTCCTTTCTTGTTGTAGTCTTCTAATGGTCCTCTTGATTTTTGAGTCTAAAGATAGTAAGTCACTATGTTCAGTACATATCACGTACTAAACAAATCTAAAAATAAAGTAAGAATAAAAATTAAAAATAAAATTTTAAATTAAAGCAAGGATCAAAATTTTAATATTATTTTAAACACAATCCCCTGTAACGATGCCAAAAACTTGATGCATGCTAATCTATAGCTATGGCAAGTGCACCAGTTGATCAAGTAATAAAATAAGTGAGTAGAATATCATCCCTAGAGAATTGAAAAATAAGTATTGAAAAACTCTTTTCTAAGCTTTATTTAGATAATCAATTTATGAGAATTAAGAAAAATAAGAAAAAAGATAAATTAATAAATTATAAGAAAATAAAAAGTGTATAATTTTTAGAATTTTAAACTTAAGAGTAATAGATTACTAAGGCAATCAGTTCACCAACTCAATCAGTATAATATTTAAGTATTTATATAAATTAGGTTAATTTTATTTTATGTGACAGTAGAGTCTCCTAGATTATTCACTATTCTTTGTTCCAGGCATTGCAAAACTATCAATATTTATTAACTATCCTTTGGTCCAGACACAATTTAAATAAATACTGATGCTTTCAATTTTATGAAATCCTCTAATTAAAATACATTGCATCCAAAGCGCACAAAAATTTCTGCATGCCTATGAATTCTAATTCGATTCATGATATAAGGTATATAAATTAAGAAGCATCGATATAGACGTACTTGGTCCATAACATCTATGCCCATCAAATTAATTAGAAGATGGCAAGTAAACTAAAAGTATTAAGAATAGATTTATATATTCCTCATGAATAAAATATAAAATTAAAGGCAATTCATACTGAATATTACATCAAAAGAGTGGCTACACCTTAGCCTTAGTAAAAAAAATTTTAGTTCATGATAAAAGATTCAAAAATAGTAATTAAAATAAAAAGCATGTAAAAATCTAAATAGAAATTTGTTTGTTGCTGAAATTGATCATCTGTTGCTCTTGGTATAGAGAACTTGATGAAAAAGAGCCGCTTGATTAATATGCTGGATGTCGAAGATGAACCATGAAGAAGAAAGAAAGAAAGAAGAATAAAGAAAAAAAAATAACTTTCAACCTCCCTCTTTGTTCTTTCCTCTAGCTCTCTGTCTCTCTCCCAAGTTCTCTCTAAAATCTCCTCTCAAACCCTCTCTCCTCTTTCTCTTCTCTACTATTTCTAGGCTCTGTATTCTCCCCCCGGACAACAGCAGGCAGTAGGCCTTTAAATAGGCTAACAGGATGGTCTTGGGTCGAAACCCCATTGAAATCGAGTTTAAAACTCTCAAAACAACTCAAAAAGAGCCTTGGATCGATTTTGACCATTGGATGTCGATCAAACGAACCAAAATTAGATTAAAAACCCCTTTTAAAATTGAGTTCTAGTCGGATTGAACCACAACCATCGGATCTTCTTGATGGAACGAATCTGGCCTATCTGATCATGTTGAAGAAAGACTCCTATAGCTTATTTAAAATCGAAATTCATCCCGATCGTTGGATCAGCATCGGGAGAGAGATCAACCATCTATTAGTGCCTCATTTACAGTCATTGGATCAAAAACCAAGCGACAGCATTCGTCGATCTTGGCCTGGGCCTAGGTAGACTGTGCTTGAGCCCGATCTTGCGTAGACCGCATCAATTAGCATCCAATCAGTGCGTAGGCACTCTTGTGAATTTCCATATATGCCCTTGCTTTGTTACTATTCCGATTCATCGTACATCGTGAAAAATCATGACATCAGCGATGCATCAGTGGGGCATCAGCAGTAGGGCCAGTTTGCTGAGCCAGTTTGAAACAAACCAACTGGCTAATTATATATATATTTCCTTTGAAAATTGATTCTGGACTTGTTTGGACTCTATTTTGCTTAAAATTTATTTTATTTGAATCAAAAAAATAAGCTCTTCATATTGATAGCCTTCTTTTCTACATAAAATCAATAAAAATATTAATTTTTTAAATATAAATTAATTTATTTTATAATTTAATACTTTTATTAGTGTATTTTTATCACTTATCAATGGCACTGAGAATAGTCTGCCATGGGTAGGAACATGATGTTATGAATAGTCCACCATAGGTAATAACATGACACTGAGAATAGCCCCATCATAGATAGAAACATAGTACTTGAGTTTGCCAGTCATGAGTTGGAGTGTGACTATGGTTAGTATGAAACCCTAAAGACAACTATTGATTGATCCAAATCATGTTAATGAGATATGGAGGATAACATATAAAATCATAATTAACTAAAAAGAGTTTTACTTAATGATATATGTATGGTATATCAGTTTTAAAAAAGAGGGATATTTGATGATATATGATATATATTTTTGTATATATTGGTATTGAGTTATACTGGATACTAGATATGAGATTTTATAGCTTATATTTTCTTTTGATATTATTCGTATATTATTTTTAAATTATTATTATATTGGTATTAGTGTATGGGGATTCTTATTGGGCTATAAAACTCATTATCATCCTCTTTTTTTTTTAGAGTTATAAGATGCTTATATTTGACCAAGATTGGGATCTCAATTTGAAAGGATTGATTAGATAGAGTGTCATCAATAATATTAGATGACCAAGTTTTATAAATTATATAAAATTTGATATTTGTTAATGTGAAATATTTGTTATGAATTGAGATTAACAGTGTTCATGGGATCTTGAGATTGTAACAAATTTTAAGGCCATATATGATCTCTAGGACGTTGCTATAGGATTCATGTGGCTATGTCACATGGTCAATTCGGGTGCTAGGTTCAGGATATGATAGAGTGGAATCAGAGCTTTGGTTAAGATCATTAAGGATTGTGACTTAAGTAGTATTTGAGTTTAGGTTATAATCACTAAGGATATGATAGAAGTAGCAAAAATTGATTTAGAGTTAAGGTTTAAGCTCATTTAGTATTGTAACAAATTTGTGCATAAAGGTTGGAATATGATGAGTATAAAGAAGTGATTAGGTGGAATTTGACCTAGGATGAGAATATGTGATGTTGATTATGGAATATATTATTTTAAATGAGTTGGTTATATAGTATCATTTATACTTATGTAATTATCATTTAAGTGATTTAGAATCCTAAGTTGATATGTGCTTGGATCTTGATAGCCTTCTAGTTTTGTCATTAACTATTTGGTCACAATTTTGGGTTTATCAGAAGAAAGTTGTTTAGGGTATCAGCTGCAAAAGAATTTCATTTTATGAGTCAGAAATATAATCTTCAAACATAGAACATCATGTATGAAACTTGCATGTAGATAGATAATATATTTGGTTGTAGCGGTGGATTAGATTTTGTTGTAAGGATATAGGATACACATCTTGATGGAATCTTTGGTTATTTAAAAATCATATTTAGATTTGATTACTTGATTTTTTTATATATTTGTTAGAGATTTTTGGGTTGTGCTAAATTTCGAGTTGAAAGTTTACTTTTCTGAGTAGATTTAGAGTATTTTGATATTATTGTTAAATTGAATAAAGAAATTAGTTTTGAAAAACTTATATAAGTTTAACATGGAATGGAAAAAATTTTAGGTAGGTTTGTTGATATGTGCTAAGGATCATTGTGTAGGAAGCTTTATGAGAAATAATCGAATTGATTTTACTCATTAGGATGTTGACTTGAGGTCTTTTAATTTGTTGGAAATTTGAGTTAATCATTTTACAAAGAAAGACTGGTTTGGAATCATCTCAATGATTATCAAGTAAATCTAGAGTTAACTCACTTTAAATTAATTCTAGATATATTGGATTCTAGATGAGTGGTAAAGCTTATGTAATGTTTTCAAATATAAAAAGTTGATCAATGTTCAATTTTGATGTGGTGTCCTCCAGGCATAGTAAAGATAAAGAAACTTAAAGTTTTACTCTAGTTTTATAAAAAAAAATAAAAAAATGAAGCTTGGATCTTTCTTAAATTCTAATATAAAGTGGAATTTTGTCAAAATTCATTCAATAAACCTATAAAATTTGATAAATTTATATCAAAGTTACAGCGAAAGTGTGGTGATTTATGTTATATTCAATCAAGTCAAAAATATTAACTCTACTATAAAGGATATTCTCATAAAGGACTTGAGTCTTGTTTCCCAATGAAGGAAACTATTTAATTAGGAGCTTCAAGATAAGATAAGAATTTTGTACCCTTAAGCTTTCGACTTTGTACTATGCTAATTTTGATGATGAAATTATTTTAAGAGGAGAGAATGTAAGGACCCAGATCCTATTGTTTTCCCTACATGAATCTTAAAGTAGGAGGAAAAAATTTTTAAAAAAAATAGAGAGAAATAGAGAAGAGGACTTCTGAAGGGAGTCCACTTCATCTCACCAATGCCATCGAAAGATAGACTCCCAAAGCCTAACAGATATTGGCATCGATCTATAAAGGGACCTTAACTCCTCTCTATATGCATCACCTCCTTTCTCAAATCCACCATCAGTGAAACCCCTTTGATCTATCTTTTTTTTCATTTATTTGGCTTGGTGATTTGTTGTCGATTAACCACCACAATGAGGTAACCCACCCCCAACCTCTCTTCCATGCCTGTCTCAAGGTCCCTCAACCATCGTTACTGGATTCACTCACTTGATTGCCACCAGAAATTGCTAGATTTCATGGTGATGGCCTATTCCCTTGTTCTCATCTTCTTTCCTTATTTCACCATGCCGACCACTGTTGTTGACCATGCAAGGGCTATCAAGGGTCGGAGCTATCAAGGCCTGCTACTGACGGGGCTCATCACTATAGGAACTAGCCGGCCTACCATTTTTTTGTTTCTTCCCCTATTTCCATAGAGAAGGAAAGAAGAAAACAAGAAAAAGAAAGAGTGGAGGAAAAAAAGAAAAAAGAAAAAGAAAGAAAGAAAGAAAGAAAAAGAAAACAAAGAGGAAAAAAAAGAAGAAGAAAAGAGAGAGAGTTTCTCTCTCTTCCCTCTTTCTCTCTTTCCTCTCTTCACTTGCTTTCCTTATTTTCCTCTCCACTTTCTCTCTCCATGAGTTTCTCTCTCTAGTTTCTCTTTCTATTTTTTTCTCTCTTTATGGATTTTTTCTTTAAATGTCTTTTGGACTAGTGGATGGTCCAGATACCTCGGCAACCCAAATCATGATTGACCTTAGGAGGGAGTTCTCAGACTGTGTTGTGTGAATGGGGTCCCGAACTAATATCGTGTGACCACTTATCTAAATTTCTATAAGTTTTCATAAGGGACCTTAGATGTTTACAATTAATTTGATGGTCAAACTGGCTCTATAGATAAGAAATTGCAGTGGAAAGATGATGTTGAGTAAATAGTGTTGAGTCAAACACTTCGCCCCTAGATTCGTAAATCAAGGAGTAGGTCGATATTCATTATGCTTGGATATATCATCAATAGAGGTAGGTGTTTCTAGATTCAAACACCTATATCTATGTTTACCTATGTATGGCATGATTTTAATTTCCTATGACTAATTTTGATGGATATGTGATAATCAGTATGGCTATATATACTTTCTATATTACATGCTTTTATTGATGGCTTTTTAGATAATTTGGAATGTGATACCAGTGACTAAAAAGTTTGAAAGAAATATAATATTTACAGTATTTTTTTGGTATAATTAAGATTAATAAATTGATGATTGAAAAAATGGTATTTGGTCTAAGCATATTAAATTATGAATAGCCTCATCATGGACAAAAATGTGACACTAAGAATAGCCTACTATAGGTAGGAACATGGCACTGAGAGTGGCCTGCCATAGGCAGGAACATGGCATTATAAATAGCCTACTATAGATAGGAATGTTGTAATACTACTTCCTCTGGTATCACTTATTGGAAAGATCCCTCGTGTAGAATATAGATTCCTTCGGATCAAGATCAGAAGCCGGTGATGATGTCAATACCATAATAGAAAGAAAGAAGAGATGTGAGAAAGAACACAATCAAGTACATGAAGGCTCACCTCCATAGGGCATGCAAGCTTTGCTATAAGAAAAAAGAAAATTGCAAGAGGAGATCATACATTCTTAACTCTCATATATCAATCCTTCTATCTCAATAAGAAGCACAATTTCTAACAAAGCTCTCTCTCTCACACACAAGAAGATCTCCTGAGCACTTCACTTGAGGATCTAGCCACTACCCAATGCTCTGCAGCCTCTGTCGGTGCTCTGCTGTGATCTCTACCAGCTACTCTTGCTGATATCCTACTCTATAGGCCTCATGCATGGACCCCTTAGTGGTCTATGGTCATTTCACACGGTGCATAGGAGGTTTTTGGGCTATTTTTCATGTGGTGCATGATCGGGTGGTTGTGAAAGCTTGTGGGCTTGATTGGATGGTCAGGAAGGATTCTAAAGTCTTAATAGGAGTCTATAAACCTACTAGAACTCGAATTGAAGTCTTTAAAAGAGGTTAATGGCTTGTGGAGTTATTGGCAGCATCGAGTGGGTCAGCAAAGCAGTAGTAGCAATTGAGGTAGTGGCCAGAGCTTCGGTGGAGTACTCAGGGGGGTCTCCTTATAAGAGAGAGAGCTTTGTGAGAAGGTTATTTTGTACTTCTTATTGAGAAAGAGGGATTGATGTATAAGGATTGAGAGAGTGTGATCTTCTCTTGTAAATTTTTTTCTTATATTGAAGCTTGCAAGCCCCATGAAGGCAAACTTTGGACTGATCCACATATTTGATTGTGTTCTTTCTTGTATCTTTTCTTCCTTTGGACATCGTTGTCGAAGTTGCACTCTCAAGCCTGGGGGGATCCGTATTCTACATGACGGATCTTTCCAACAAGTGGTACCAAAGAAAGTGATATCACAACAAGGAATATAGTACTAAGAATAGCCCTACCATGGATAGAAATCTGGTACTTGAGTTTGCTAGTCATGGGTTGCGGCATGGCTATGATTAGTCCAAAACCCTAAAGACAAATATTGAATAATCTAGATCATGTTAATGAGATATGGATGATAATATACGAAATCACAATTAAGTAAAAAGAGTTTTACTTAATAATATATGTGTGGTATATCAGTTTTGAAACAGACGAATATTTGATAGTTTATGATACATGTTTTTGTGTATATTGGTACTGAGTTATAGTGGATACTCAGTATGAGATTTTGTGGCTTATATTTTCTTTTGATACTATTCATATATTATTTTTAAATTATAATTGCATTGGTGTGAGTGTGTGAAAATTCTTATTGGGCTATAAAGCTCATAAACCTCATCTTTTCTTTTTTAGAGTTATAGGATACTCATACTTAGCTAAGGGTGGGATCTCGATTTGAAAGGATTGATTAGATAGAGTATCATCAATAATAGTTGGATGATCAAGTTTTGTAAATTGTATAAGATTTGATATTTGTTAATATGGATATTTGTTATGAATTAAGATCAATAGTATTCATGGGATCTTGAGGTTGTAATGAATTTTAAGAGTATATATAATCTCTAAGACATCGCTCTAGGGTTCATGTAGCCATGTCGTGTGGCTGAACTAGGTGTTGGGTTTGAGGTATGATAATTTGTCACTTTGTTGAGATTGTGGGAGTAGGTTAAACTAAGTTTTTCATACACGAGCATCAATGGGATAGAAAATATGCGGATGCGATGGTCAGTGTATTGCAGGTTCAAAAGGTGGCAAGGTCTCAAGTGGAGACATCGGCAAACTAAAAGCTAAGGGAGCCCATGGTTATCTCACTGAGCATGTCCAATACATCCGAAGGCCAAGAAGATTTTGTCATAGGGATTTGAGACTGCAAATCTCCCATCCATCAAGGTTTACCTTCACTTCACAAATGTCTAATGTTTTTGGAGGTTTTTGGATAAGTGATATGTGGTTTTTAGATCCTTCCATTGTTGTGTTTTATGTTTGTGGTGGTATCATATAGTGTATGCCTTAGATGGAGTTTGGATTAATCATAAATCTAAATAATAATAACAAATAAAGAGAGAAGAACATATGCATTTACATCATTTGGTGTATAGCCTACATTTATAGACAGAGATGGTCGAAAAAGCTTCTCTAATGATGGTGCACAGTGCATCTTATGTTGAAAATATGATCCTCTCATGGACCGGCATGGCACCTAGTGATTATCCAACAACAAGAAAAAAACTCCTAGAATTAATGTGGAAGCACAAACAGCAGATTCAAGAGATAAAGGAAAAACAAGAGATTTTTATGGGAGAAAAGATCATTATTCCAATGTTTTCAGTATTACATAAATCTTGACCTATTTTTCATATATATACTATATAATAGGATCAAGGCTTAAGCTCACAGAAAAACTTCCTAAATCCAAACAATCCCACATACAGAACTGAACCTGCATCACTGAATCGATCTAGTCTCAGACTGAGTTGGCTAACTTGTGACTGGGTCGACTCATAAAATTACTAAGCCGACCAATCTGTTTACCGTGCCAGCAGTCCAAAAAATACTGCTCTCTATTTGGATTTCCTCTAAGATATAATTGACTCAGTCTTGGACTGAGTCAACCTACCTTCCAACTTAGCTGACCCAATTTTAGAATGAGTCGGCTGAGTTTCTGAAACTCTACCATCCAGGCTGATTTCTTTGCTGGCTTGCTCTCATCTTCCCATAATCTTTCTTCTCATGTTCCTAATGCTTGGGAGTGCCACATCTTAGTGGTACAAAAATGTATAGAGATTTGAGAAAATTTTTTATGAACCAAAATAAAAAGAGAAATTGCTCAATATATTGCCCAATGTTTGACGTATGATGCAAATATTGTAGCAGCCAAATATATAGATTTAAGGGATTGAAGCCAAAAGGGTGTGAAATCGACTTGACTGCATCAAATCTATCGAGTTCTGATACAATTGAGCTATAATGGCTATAATTTTCTCATTCGATATCAGAATTTTTATTATGATCCCTATTGGGGGGTTTTATGTCTACCGAAGATATGAGAACATAAGCTGATTGAAGGTCTTCAGAAGGTTAAGGCCGAGGTCCTATCTTAGGCTGAACTTGAGTTCATCGAGAGATAAAAGCCAAAGTCATGATGTAGGTTGATTGAAGGTCTTCAGAAGGCTGAGATCGAGGTCCTATCTTAGACCGAATGTAAGTTCATCAAGAGATGAAAGTCAGTCACAAAACTGATTGAAGGTCTTCGAGGGGTTGAGGATGAGTTTCTAAGTCAGGCCGAGCTTGATATCATCAAAGGAGGAAAGCCAGAGTCATAATATAGGTTAGTTGAAGGCCATTGAAAGTTGAGATCGAGGTTCCATCTCAGGTCGAGCTTGAAGTTATCAAAAGATGGAAGCCAAGATCTTTGAAAAGTTGAATTAAAGGCCATTGAAGGCTGAGGCCGAGGTCCCATCTCAGGCCGAGCTTGAAGTTATCAAAAGATGAAAGCCAAGGTCTTCAAAAGGCTAAATTGAAGGCCAAACTTCTCCAGGATGAACTCCCATGGGATGAACTCCTTTAGGATGAACTTCTTCAGGATGAACTCTCTCAGGATGAGCTTCCCCAGGATGAACTCCTTCAGGATAAACTCCTCTAGGACAAACTCCTCCAGGATGAACTCCTTTAGGATGAACTCCCCCAGAATGAACTCCTATGGGATAAACTCCTTAAGAACGAGCTCCCTCAGGACGAACTCCTTCAGGATGAACTCCCCTAGGATAAACTCCCTCGAGATGAACTCCTCCAGGATAAACTCCTTCAAGATGAACTCCCCTAGGATGAACTCCTCCAAATTGTCAACTTTTCTCCTACATGCCATGAGGGGATAATACCTGACATGATTTCTGAGAATATTCTAGTGGGCAAACAAAATATTTCTGACAATCCACTGCTCTTCCACAACTAACAACCTACAACCCATCCTAACAAACTTTAGACCCTTCTATAAAAGAAAAAAAAGAGGGACCCCAAGGTATGCAACTCTTCTCTTCCAAACGCTCATCTTCTTCCCTTTGTTGAATGAAAAACTTGAAGAAAAAACCCTATTTTCTGTCATAGAATCATGTAGATCTAAGATGGATTTTTCAAAAAATTCTTAAATGATTCGATCAGATCTAATCATGATGATTTGATATTGAAAATTAAAATAAAAATTAAATCAGATTTAATATCATACCTTATTTGGGTAATCTGATTATCCTATGATGATCCTGATATTTTCTGAGGTTCTGGAAGGAGCCACGCACGTGCCTGACCTCTATTGATATCCACTAAGAAAGGATCTAGACGTCTTCTCCTTGCAAATCTTTTCTCCAAAGATTAGATCTGAATCTGATCTAGAAGTTCTTCAAAAAATTTTTGAAGGCAGCATGTCCGTCTCACGAACACCATCGCATAAATGTTGAACTCTTCATAAATTTGATTTGATCTTCTTCTCAGATTTGTGCCTAACCTTTTAGGCATTTAGAAGAGAGGGAGAGAGAGGATAGAGGAGGCATGAGATATCTAGAATGGTAGCCTTTGGGTATGAAAAATATTTCTACGTAAAGAGCCTTGGCATAAGGGGTCTTATACAAAAGCATAGCTCTGAGTTAGAGTCCCTCTTTGACCAAAATCCTCATGTTTTTGATCATTGGAACTCCTGAACCATATCTCCATGAAAATCACCAAATATCATCTAATTTTAATGCCAAACAACATTCTAAAAGGTGGCAGCATGAGTAGATAAGGAAGAGTCTACTGCACCTAGGACTCTTCCCTCATGAGTTTGATCCAAATCAAACTCTATCATAACTCAGTCTAGACTCCTCCAAAAATTACAAAATTTGGTACACCCAATGCATAATTCATGCTCTATTACATACCTAAAAATTAGATCAAAATAACTTCTAGATAAGTTTCTAAAAGCATCTAATTAGGTGATCCTCAATTCTCTTAAATAGGTCAACTTTTGACCATAGTCCAATTTGACTATGAATGGATTTAATTTCTATAATTAATCTAATTTGGACTTGATCCAGTCAGATAAAAATAAATTCATTCAAAATATAAGAATGAGTTAAATCAAATATAACTTAGTTGCGATGAATCAGCAAGATTATAAAAGGAGAAAGTCAGGCTCAATCGTGTGCTAGCATGATTACCTTGAACCTGATTGGATCTAATCCAAATCAATCAAACTAGGTTAGCTTAATTGATGACATCTAGACCCAAATCCTTATTTGTATGATCCAGTTAGGTTCAATTCTGTATGATAATGAGACATGTCATGATCTCCATCATGGACATCATTGAAACACCTTTCGATGGATCAGAACTTTTCTGATTTATACAATTAGAATGATTGATCATCAAAATCATTCTAATTGCTCCCAAAATTCATTAGTGACACCTAGCAGTATATAGTGGCAATCTATCAAAATTGAAAATGAACCTCTTGATGTAGTTACCTATGTAATTGGCTTCTTCTATCTTGAGCCCCAACAGGATTAGGGTTAACGTGAACTCGTCAAACCCAATGTCCGTCATATGAATTAATCATTTGATTTGAGTCCAATATAAAATCCTAATAGAAACTCTTTCTATCATCTTCACTCTGCTATGAAAATGGGTTTAAGAACTCAATCCCATGATTATCATAGGACTACTCCTCATCTACCGAGGTAGATAGATCTCCTTATTGGTGCAATCCAATTTCTACAATAAACATACTATAGCCAATATACACCTCAGGATTCCGAATGGTTAGGAGACTAAGTTATGGTGTAGTCAAACTATAACACCCTCAAGGTGAACTATCGATGCACCTCAAGTCAAAGAACCATACAGAGCACTGCAGCATCAAGTTAGTCATCGATGAGAAAGTAGACTTTCTTATGACTACTCGAGGTAGTCACGCTCAGTGCCCTCATTCAATAACAAGTACCTACACTCTCGCTCTAGTCTCCACACCACAGACTCAAGATACATCTATCCTAAGAAAGCGATTGTACACCAATCTTCTAGATCGATCATCATCCTCATGATGATCCTACGGTCGGGAGCAGTTTATGAGTTAATTATAAAAATTCATGTCTTAAATTTTCAACTCTTGAAAATATGAATTGTCATTACCATTAACTCAAAGAATGTATCACAGATACTTTAAATGTACCTTATGATAAAAAATAATTTTTTTATTAATTTATTATCAAAATTATAAAATTATCCTTAGAAGTATATTACGAGTGTTTAGCTAATCTGACTTCTAGGGTGCACATCTAACAAACTCCCACTTGACCTAAAACCAATTGGCTACTAATCTAAGTCTCATCTTCTTAAGGTGGGCTTCGATCTTCTGCTGGCTCAATAGCTTTGTCAATGGGTCAGCCGTATTATCTGCAGTGTCGACTCTTTTAACCTCAATGTATCCCTTCTCGAGGTAATCGTGGATGAGGTGGTATCACCGCTCGATGTGCTTGGATTTCTAGTGAGACCTCAGCTCCTTAGCTAGGACTATGGTGCCATTATTATCGTAGTATAGAGGGATGGCATCTGATGGCATCACTTCGAGCTCTATGGTAAATGATAAAAAATGATTCTAAGTCTAAATGATAAAAAATGACATGTCTTCAGCAAGTCCGATTTACTATACTCCCTTCATCCGAACCGAGGCTCGAACTCAAAAGTAGGGGGCTATTGTTGGGGGGTTTTTATGTCTATCAAAGATATGAGAACATAGACTGATTGAAGATCTTCAGAAGGCTGAGACCGAGGTCCTATCTCAGGCCGAACTTGAGTTCATTAAGAGATAGAAGCAAAAGCCATGATGTAGGCTGATTGAAGATCTTCAGAAGACTAAGGTCGAGGTCCTATCTCAGGCCAAATGTGAGTTCATTAAGAGATGGAAGCCAGTCGCAATGTAGGTTGATTGAAGGTCTTTGAGGGATTAAGGATGAGGTCCTGAGTTAAGCCGAGCTTGATATCATCAAAGGAGGAAAGCTAGGGTCACAATATAGGTTAGTTGAAGGTCATTGAAAGCTATGGCTGAGATCCCATCTAAGGTCGAGCTTGAAGTTATCAAAAGATGGAAGTCGAGATCTTTAGAAGGCTGAATTGAAGGCCATTGAAGGCTGAGGCCAAGGTCCTATCTCAAGTCGAGCTTGAAGTTATCAAAAGATGAAAGCCACGATCTTCAGAAGGCTAAATTGAAGGCCGAACTTCTCCAGGATGAACTCTTTCAGGACAAACTCCTTCAGGATGAACTCTCCAGGATGAACTCCTTCAGGATGAACTCCTCCATGATGAACTCTCTCAGGATGAACTCCTCCAGGATGAACTTCTCCAAGTTGTCAACTTTTTTCCTACATACCATGAGGGGACAATACTTGACATGATTCTTGAGAATATTCTAATGGACAAATAAAATATCTCTAATAATCCACTGCTCTTCCATGACTAATAACCTACAACCCATCCTAACAAACTCCAGACCTTTCTATAAAAGGAAAAAAAGAGGGATCCCAAGGTAAGCAACTCTTCTCTCCCGAATGCTCATCTTCTTCCTTCTGTTGAATGAAAAACTGACTTAAGCATCAAAGAATTCCTGCCAGAGCCACTCCGATCAAGAACTTTTCTTGCAGATATGGTCATCTCCATCCCGTCACCATCGACTTATCGTTGTCACACAACTCCAGCCAACCTGACCTCGAGATGGATTTCTGCATCAACAATCCCAATTCAGAAAGCTCTTTTCGAGCCCTACAGCTATAGCCACTTCACCATCATGACTCATTTTGAAGCCTCATTCAATTGTTTAATAGGTTAATGGATGCGTGTAAGATCCTATATGAGTTGGGACTTTTAATTTTTCCCTATTTTGATTAGGATTAGTATTTTAAGTCCTTGTTTAAGTTTGTTATTATTTTTTCTTTATAAATAAGACCCTATAGGCTAATATTATAATCAAATTTCTTGAGTAATTAAATTATTTTTTTAGAAGAGAGTTCTCTTCTTCTCCTTTACCATGCAATCCTAGTTTCGTGCATCTTCTTCTCTCTTCCTAACGAAACACCATACTAGGCTACATCACGTGTAAGCAAGTTAAAGCTGACACTACAAAAATCAGGACTATTAGCGATGGCTAAATGCCATCGCTAACAGTCCTTCTGCTATCGCTAATAATCCTTCCACTATCGTTAATACCATCGTAAAAGCCAATCTAAAAAATTCTTATCGCTAATTACCAATATTAACGACAGCAAACATTACCATCGCTAATAACCTATTAGCAATGGCTTTAGAAACAAAATAATTCTATAACTAATTATTTTTTAATGTTTAATTTAATTTTTTCAAAAAAATTTAAAAAATATTAGCGATGGTGGTTCATGGCTAATGCCATCATTAATAATTATTAGTAACCAAAAATGCCATCGCTAATTTTATCTATAATTTTTTTAAAAGTTTTTAAATAAAATAAAAAATTATTCTAAAAAATATTAGCGATGATAATTTAGTCTCTACTGCTATTGCTAATATCGATTCTAATAATTAATTTTATTTTTTAAAATAATTAATAATAATATTTTTTAAATTTTATTTTTATTAATCATAATGAATTATGGTTCTTAATATCTATTATAATTAAAATTCAAAGATAATATCACAATCAAAAATTAAAAACTAATTATATTATATTAAAAATATGAATTATATATTTTTTACATGTAGTATCAAAAAATATAATACATAAAATAATTAGCTCCAATCCTCGTGGTCGTCCATCTCCTCCTCCTGCTCCTCTCCAACAGATGATAGATGAGAGCCGGATGTGCAAGCATCCTGCAATTAAAAAATAAAATAATATTAATAAATTTTAATACGAAGATATATCTTTTGATACACTCCTATAATCCTCAAACAGATTATTCCTACATGATCCATTCGATGATACGGAGCTATAGACATCCCCGATATTATCCAAGGATAGCTATCCAAAAGGGAGGGTAAATTGGATACTTATAAAATTTTAGCCAAATCTAAAATCTAGTCAATAATGTACTTCAATTTAAACTTATTTAAGTGATTATGATATGATCAATATATGCAGTAGCAAAATCAAAATATAAATAAAACTACGTAAGAATTATGCTAGTGCAAAGCAAGTAGTAAAGCAAGTAAACAAAACATAAGTAGGCACAACAAACATACAAAATTTATAGTGGTTTGGAGCAACCCACTCTTACGTCCACTCTCCAGGCTTTTCTTGAGAATTTCATTATAATCCTCCCTTGATTATAGTGTACTTATTTTCTCAGGCTCACAAACAAACCCAGTTAATTTTTAACAGGAGCACCAATCAAAATCTTATACCATTAATTTTTTGAACTCACTAACAATCCAGTTGGTTTTAACCTTAGCTCACCAACTACAATCATATAATGATTATTTTTATAAACTAACAATCAACCCTAATTGATTTTAACCTTGGCTCACCAATCAAACTAATACAACATCCAAGTACGAGCTTAGATTGGCCTTTACCCCAAGTTTATTTTTCCTAAAGAAACTTATAAAGAAAATAAAATATAATTTTAGTACTAAAAAATAAAAAATAAAAACTTTTTTGAAGCACAAAGAAGAAGTTGAATGATTGATCTTTTGAAGCTTGACTTCTCTTGAATTAATGCTTGAGAGGATGTTGAGGATGTTGGAGAAGATCACTCTTGGAAAGCTCTCAATTTTGTGCACTCTATCCCTCTCTTTTTTTCTTTCTCAATGATATTCAATAATCCTCTCTTAATTTTCAGATTTTCTCCCTTTAATCTATTTCCTTGCTTTTTTCATTAAGTCTCTAGCCTTTTATATGCTTGAAAGTGGATGAAGAATGAGTTTTAATCATTGGAATCCTTGAAATAGCCATTGGAGGTCGTTATAAATAAAAAGTTGAAGTTCCAAAAAACTAGTTGTTATAGTCACTAGGTCGGCTTAGTTTTTCACCGAGTCGGCTCAATTCTTACTAGGTCGGCTCAATTTTTAGCTAAGCTAGCTCAATATCAATAGATTTAAAAAATCAACTTTCTGTCTTTCTATATTCTAAGACTAGGCCAACTAAGTTTTTCACTGAGCCGACTAAGCTACAGTAACTAAGCTGGCTCAATTTTTCATTGAGTCAGCTTAGTCCTCAGCCTTCAAAATTTTGCATATTTTTCTACATGAGTGGCCTTTTATCTTCAACTTTTGAGAGCTTCTTCCATCTTGATTTTATAGTTTTTTTCCATCATTAGGGCTTCCAAAAACTTCTTGTTTGAGTTTTATTTAAGCATTTAAAATCATCCTTTTTTTTTAACTTTTCTTCTTTTAAGGAGATTTCTTCTATAAATATTTTTTTTATTTTAAACACTTGAACAGTCCTATATACATTCTTGAAACACACAATTAGTATCATTTATACTCAAGTTTTGGAATCATCAAAATTAATCTTAGGGTCAATAATTTTTTTTTTTAATGATGTTAAAATCTTGAGTATATGCATAATAAAAATAAATAATATATTTTAATGTATTTTTTTAAAATATATCATGAAGTATAGATTAAACACATGAATCGATACTTCATGAATATTTTCAATTAATCTTTTGATTCATTATACATAATTAATTCATTACACATATTTTATATACTCATTTCAAATTTATATCTCGATTCAAATCAATGAGTATTAAAATTTTGAGCATCAAATTCATTAAGTTTCTTAAGCATTGATTCTTTTAGCATATATTTAATATTTTTCTCTTTCTTTTTGACAGCATCAAAAAGCACATGAAAAGGATGAAAAAAATTATTAAAATCAATAATATGAATATATCAAAGTAAAAGATATATCAAGTTTAGAAAACCAATTTAACTGAATAATCTTCCTTTTAAAATTTTATCCTTTCACTCAAAATAAGTTTAAAATATTTATTTTAATTTTAAAAATTAGCTTAAATTTAAACATCAAAGGCTCTCTCTCTCTTTTTGAATGAATATAATCTTTAATCAGATTTTCAAATATGCACTTTTAAGCTTTAAGAGGAATAGAGCTTTATAAAAGATTTGATCATGAAATCAGGCATAAGATGTACTTGAATATTCAATCTTTTATTTTCTTAAAAAATTTTAGTTAATTAAGTTCAAAAAAGATATGTATCGAAAATATATCAAGCAAGTCAATGGTTATAATATATAGTATCAAGGCAAATGAAAATCATCTATTTAAACTAATTTCTTAAGTAAAAGATTCTTGATACAAGTAACTTTATAAGAAATTCTCAATGCACATCAAAATTTTAGTATTATATTTAGATCTTTAAATAAGTTTCTAAAATTGAAAGTATGTATCAAAATGATAAATCAGATTATCAAACTCAAATTAAATCAAATTAGTTTGGAGTGAGAATATATTTCAAATTTACTTTAATTCTAATTAGTCATCAAAAATAATTTGACAATCAAATCAATCGAATTAAATTAAGAGATCAAGATCATATGAAAGCTCAAATTAAAAGGGACATAATGCAATTGTTTGGGAATTTAACATCAAAAATAATATCTTGATACTAATTAATTATTAAAGAGAATGATAATATGATCAAAATATAGGAATTATAAATAATTACTTGAAACAAATCAATCAAAACAAGTGAAGAACAAATGATCATTAATAATTTCTATTTTTGTTAAGTTTCAAAATTGTTTCAATAATGTTTTCTCTTCCTATTTTTCATAATTAATGCCATAAATTATTTTTCAACTTTTCCTCCCATTTTTCTTTCAAAATAAGCATTTTTATTATAAGTTTAATTGATACCAAATTTAACCTTAAATTTAGATAATTTAACCATCAAATTTAAAAAAAATATTTTTAAAATAGTATCAAATTTAAACTATATAGAACATCTAATTTCAAAATAAGCATGTTTGATACTAAATTTATTTTGATATCATGCTTCTCCTTTCTAAGTAGATTAAATTTAGATATTTCTAAATACATTGAGAGATAGAGCTTTTCAAAGATATTAGAGTATATTTAATATGAAATTAAACATGTCTGATGATAAATTCATATTGATACCACTTTAGGTTCTCAAAGGATGGAGTTTTTCAAGTAGAATATGTTAAGAATTTTTAAATACCAATTTTAATACTTGTTCTTTCTTTTTTCTTAAGATATTTCAATCAATTAATCTTTGTTGATTTGAGTTTCTCAAATATATAATTGATAAGAAAAAGTTGAGATATTATGGTAAATTTTAAGATAAATTAATTTATATTAATTCAAAATGTAATACCTAGAGGAGAGCATATTGATCTTTTAAAAATAAAATATTTATCTCTTTACAAATATCAAAATCAATCATACTAAAAGTATTTCAAGCAAGTAACCATGTAGATAGATCATTAAAATTAATAGAATCAATCAAACAAGCATTAATGGTGTAATGTGAGAAATGTTTAGATTATACCAAGCATCATCACCTATCCAATTTTATGTCTAAGACATCCATCTAAAAGAATTTTTTTTTTCATTCCATTGGATTCTTAGTATATCTGCAAGATCATTTTCTAAGCTTTGGTACCCAAACTATCTTGAATCTATTGAGATTAGAGTACATGATTCCTTTTAGAATCTAAATTTATTTAACTAAAGCATGACCAATTTTTTTAATATTATATTTAAAAATTTTATGACCTATTTTATTTTATTTAAAATATATAATTAAATAATTTTTAAATGAAGCTTTGCTAAATATATTTTTGATAAATTTCTATTTTTTTAATGAATTATAATCAATTTCTGCTTTATCAATAATGGCCTTTTGATTATATAAAATTGCTTGAAGCTTTTGAGATCCAATTATAAATTTTTCAAGCATGGATTTTAAGTTTTCAATCTCTTTTCTTAATTTTTTATTTTCTTTCATAAGAGATTTTTTTTCTTCTAATAATTTTTTTTTCTAACTATGTAAGAATTAAGCTAGTGTAAAGTAAGTAAGTAAATAAAATACAAGAAGACACAACAAACATACAAAATTTATAGTGGTTCAAAGCAACTTACTCCGACGTCTATTTTCCAAGTTTTTCTTAAAAATTTCACTATAATCCTTTCTTGATTACAGTATATTTATTTTCTCAGGCTTACAAATAAATTCAATTGATTTTCAATAGGAGCATCAATCAAAATCTTATACCATTAGTTTTTCGATCTCACTAACAATCCAGTTGGTTTTAATCTTGGCTCACTAACCACAACCATGTAATGATTATTTTCATGAGTTAACAATCAGTCCTGATTAGTTTTAACATTGGCTCACCAGTCAAACCAATACAACATCCAATTATGGGCTTGGACCAACTTTTACCCCAAGTTTCTTTTCTCCAAAAAAATTTATAAAAAAAATAAAATATAATTTTAGTACAAAAAATGAAAAATAAAAATTCTTTTGAAGTATGGAGAAGAAGCTGAATAATTAATCTTTTGAAGCTTGACTTCTCTTTAATCAATACCTGAGAGGATGCTGAGGATGTTAGAGAAGATCACTCTTGGAAAGCTCTTAATTTTATGCACTCTATCCCTCTTTTTTTTTCTTTCTCAATGATATTCAATAATCCTCTCTTAGTTTGAAGATTTTTTCTCTTTAATCTAATTTTTTGCTTTTTTTCATTAAGTCTCTAGCCTTTTATATGCTTGAAAATGATTGAAAAATGAGTTTTGACCATTAGAATCCCTGAAATAGCCATTGGAGGTCGTTGTGCATAAAAAGTTAAAGTTCTGAAAAATTAGCTATTACAGTCACTGGATTGGCTTAGTTTTTTACTGAGTAAGCTCAGTTCTCACCGGATTAGCTTGATTTTCAACTGGATCAACTTAATATCAGTAGACTTAAAAAAATTAGCTTTCTGTCTATTTATTTTTTGAGACTGGACTGACTAAGTTTTTCACTGAGCCAACTAAGCTATAGTAATCGAGCCAGCTCAATTTTTCACTGGATCAACTCAATCCTCAGCCTTCAAAAATTTTGCATATTTTTCTGCATAAGTGGCCTTTTGTCTTTAACTTTTGAGGGTTTCTTCCATCTTGACTTTTATGATCTTTTTCCACCATTAGGGCTTCCAAAAACTTCTTGTTTGAGTTTTATTTGAGCATTTTAAATCATCCTTTTCTTTGACTTTTCTTCTTTTGAGGAAATTTCTTCTATGGATAATTTTTTCATTTTAAGCATTTGAAAAGTTCTATATATATTCTTGAAACACATGATTAGTATCATTTATACTCAATATATTAGAATCATCAAAATCAATCTTAGGATCAACACCTGATCTATTAATTGAATGGTCAGATTAATTTTTTAGTCCCTATATCTTCTTTCCAGACTCAAACCTAAATATACAAAACTTCTAAATATGAAAACTTAAAATAAGTAAAATGAGTTAATAATATAATTATCTGATATAATGGCTGGGACGATGAGCCTAACAAATCATGCAGCTGTAGGTCCTGAAGAAGCTCCATGATTGCTTCATGAATGGCATCTAGGAGGCTCTAAGATCGCTGGCTCAGAAGCCTCTACACGACCTCCTCCATATGCGCATTGCTCTAGATCTGGCATGTCAAGGCTTGTGAGGATATTGAAGGATATCGAGGTGATGGATAGTCAAAGCTATAGTCGAATTCTATGATCTAGCTCTTACTCACCCCCCGATGGTACTGAACCATCCCTCAAGGTCAGGAGGGACTAAGAAGATGGATCATCACCATACTTCTCAGCTACATACGTCATATAACATGTCTGCATAGTTTAAAAATATATTAGTTTTAATATAAAAATTAGATTCTATAATAATTTATTTAGTAAATAAAGTTTGAAGTTCTTACTATAATCTATCGTGACGTAGAATCTAAATAGTCACCAGTCCTTCTAGACTAGTGTGTGGCCTGCCACAACTATAGCTAGCCTAGTGGATGACCCAGCTACCATATCTATAATAAGTATATAATAAAATTAAATTAATTAAAATATGCATATAAGAGTTTTTATATTCTAGTTAAGAGTTTTGGTATTGATTTTTTACTAGTCTGTCAGCCACAATATGTATGTCGATCGAGCCATCCATTTGTCTGATTGAATCTTGCTGGGTAGTCTGATTCTGTCGAACACTCTGTTATCTATCAGAGTACTCCTCGCTGCTTTACTAGTCATAAAAGGCCTGTCATATGTCCGCTCACATCCAATAATCCATGAAGGACCTCCAGTCTGATGGTGACTAGGAACTGGAGTGCTAGATGGCAGAATGCCTAAGGCTGTGAAGCCATCTCGGAGCCTCCATGTGGCCACCTCCTCGAAGCTCTGACAGCCAGCTTCCTCATCCTGAAAAGTCTTGAATTGGTAGTACTCCTGCAAGATAGAAGCAAACGTGTATTAATATATAATTAAAATACCAATGTATCGAGAATTTAAAAATTAAACTAGTTGTGACTTACTAGAAATATCTCTCAGGCTGCATCATAAGCTTCAGATGGTCAAGTGGAGAACTCATTCATTAACCCTGGCATTAAGCATCGGATGATGCCAGTAACCATACAAGATACTCCAAACTCTCTAAATGTGCTACAAAATTAATTTTCAAAAATAAATGTTAACTCTAAAATGGCTAAATTTTAAACATATTAATTGAACTTGTAGTACATATGAGCATCTCTGAATGTAGATGAGCTATCTATCCTCCAGTCAAGTTGAAGGTGCCGCGAGCTAGATGGGTCCTCGACCACGACTCTGTGTATGAGAGATGGTCGCTACTGTGTGTGACTATGGGATCACTGGTGACATCCTGTCATCCAAATCTAAGCGTAAAATATCTAATATAAAAAATATTATATTAGTTAGCAAAGAATAAAATAATAATATCTAAAGTGTTAGAGTTTAATTACCATCCGATGTGAGATGTATGGAACCATGCATGCTGGCTGCATAATCGCTCTCTCCTTAAGAGCTCTATCCTTAGCTGGAATGGCTCTGACCTCTAGAAGACATAATATATAATCTCTAAAATAAAAATAAAAATCAAAGCAAGCAGATGATCTAAAAATTAATTCAAACAAAATATCTATCAAAATATAACAAGATAATCAAAATATGTAACAAAGATTGTTAGTTAGCATCTGTAATGTATTAGCAAAAAAATGATTCTCATCCAGTAGTACATAATAATGTGTTGGTCTACTGATTCTCTGATTTAGGCATTATTTGCTTCTCATCTAGCAATACATGATAATCTCAGTATATAAAAATATAAAGAAGGCTCAGATCTATCATTAAAAAATAAGGCATTACAAGTTCTTCTGCACTTTTAACCATGAGATGACTGCAAGGGGTTGTTTGCAATGTAACAGACCATCCAAGCTTGCCCTATGTTGCAAGTTTCTCTGCATCTTTAACTATGAGGCGGCTATAAGTGATTATCTGCAATGTAACAGACCATCCAAGCTTGACCATACAACAACAACAATAGAATGCATCACCTTCATTTAGGCGTATCTCACATGGATAGTCATCATAGCCTCTCTGAGCTCCTAGCCCCTCCTCGAGCTACAAACTACAAGTAGAAATTTTTTAAAAATAAAATAATAACTTAAAAATAAAATTTATATGCTTACATAGCCTAGTCATCTTGCAAGCTCCAAGTCTGCATGTGTCCTACATGCATCCTGATCATCTCCATTTGCAATGATGCACTCTTAGTTCAAGTATGGGCTCGTTATCTTTGCAAAAAATGTATCAATAAAGAAATGTTTGATAGAGATATAATAGTTGCCCATTTATATAGAAGTAGATTTATACTTAACTACAAGCATTAGTACCTGCATGGGGAGACATGGGAGATAATATGCATAAATGGAAGGCTCTACTTATCCAATACATTTGCTGATGTACAAGAGCTTAATGGTAACAGGCTCAATAAGATGATTAGCATATTTAGTGAGTTTGATTTGGTTATCAGTGGAAATCCATGTAATAATCTTTCAGATAGCAACCATCACAGTCATGATGGACTATAGGGGTTGCATAGTTATAGCTTTGCTTAACCTCTAAAGGGTAGCAATCCTATAAAGGGTAAGCATGACTAAAACCATAGCAACCCTATAGTATATCATGACTATAACGATTGTAATCTAAAAGATTATTATATGAACATCCACTAATAATTAGATCAAACATATCAAATGTGCTAATTATCTGCTCAAGCCTGTCACCATTAAGCTCTTGCACATCAGCAAGGTCTTGGATAAGTAGAGCCTCCAAAGCCCTTGCATTTGTCTCCCACATCTCGATCCCATATACATACCAATGCTTGTACTTTGGTATAAATTCACTCCTATATAAATGGACGACTATTGTATCTCTATCAAAAATTTTTTTATTGACACATCTCTTACGAGGACAATGAGCCCATCCTTGAACTAAGAGTACAGTATTCTCAAAAGTATAATCATAGAAGTAAAAGACATCATTGCAAATAGGAACAGTCATGATACGTATCCCACACATGCAGACTTGGAGCATGCTAAACAACTAGGTTGGATGAGTATACCAGAATGTTATCTAAGCAAATCCCATCTTGGAGTCTCGCTCAAAAGTTTAAAACTAATTAATTTAAATATTATTAATTTAATTAATTTTTAAAAATTAACACCATCAACCTGAGCGTGCAAGGCATGTTGAGGGCTGGATGCCTTACACGCCAGCTAAGACTCGAGGCCCAAGCATGCAAGGCATGCTCTAGCTCTATGTTTGCAATGCTGCCCAGATCTTTTCTCGATTCGAGTGCTCTGCATGTCGAGACCTGAGCGCATAGGATACGTTTTGATCCTATGTTTGTAATGTTGCTTGGACCTTTCCTCGATTCAAGTGCTCTGCATGCCAAGATCAAGCGTACAGGGCACATCTCAACCCCGTATTTACAATGCTGCTCGAACCTTTTCTCTGTTCAAGCGCCCTGCATGCCGAGACCCATGTCCCATATAAATTAATATTTAATTAATTAATTTTTTTAATATCTAATTATATTTAATTAATATAATTTAAATAAAAATTAATTAAATAAAAAAAATTAATTTTTATTGATAGTATTTATCGTCACTAATACTCATAACAAAAGGTAAGCTACCATACAGACTGAGGCATGGGCTAGCACATAGGAATTGAGGCATAAGGAGGCATAAGCTAGCAAGCAGGGACTGAGGCTCGGGGATGCAGCCACAAACAAGAGCTTAGGGTCGAGCCGATGGGGCAGGGACTACAAGATCAGGGTCGCGGGCTAAGGGTGGCAGGATAGGGGCTGTAGAAATGAGGGCACGAAGACGAACTAGGGGAGGTGAGAGGTTGCCGGGAGCTAATGACCGAAAGCTTAGGGAGGCAGCCGAGGGAAGTTACGCTGGGTGTAGCCGAGGGGAGGTGGATCGGGTGTAGCCAGGGGGGAGGATGTCGGGGGCTTGAGGAGGTGGCCGCGGAGAGGCGAGCTAAGGAGGCAGGTTAGGGGAGGTGGAGGCCAGTCGAAGAGGTGGCAGGTGGCCTGGGGCTTGAGGAGGTGGTGCGGAGAGGGGGGCTGGGGGGCGGGCTGGGGTTTTATGAGGTGGGGGAGGCCGAGAGCTTACGATCAGGGCCTCGAAGGTGAAAAGCGCTGGAGGCTCAGGGAGGCTGGCCAGTGAGCCGAGAGGAGTGGCCAGGGGGAGGTTGTTGGTCGGAGAAGCGAAGGGTGGGGGGGACGAAGGACAGGGGAGAGGAGGGTGGTGGCTAGGTTTTTGGAGAGATGGAGGAGGCCAGAAGCTTGCAGCCAGAGGCTCGGAGAGGTAGAGCGGCGAGGGCTCGGCAAGGGCTGCAGCCAAGGGAGGCAACCAAGGGGATACCGTCGATCGAAGGAGAGAGAGGGTGGTGGAGGACCGAGGATGGGGAGAGGGGGTGGCGGACCAAGGTTTTGAGAGGGAGAAGGAGGTCGGTAGCTTATGGCCAGGGCTCAGAAAGGCGAGAGGTGATTGGAGGCTTGAGGAGGCAGCTAGGTGTAGACGAGGAGGCAGCTGGGCTTGGGAGGTGGGAGGTGGCAAGAGCTTGGGGTGGCAGGTCGATGCAGCCGAAAGGAGGCGGTAGGGGGAGCATCACGTGGAGAGAGCGGGTGGTGGGGACCGAGGATGGAAGAGGATGATGATGGTGAGGGATAAAAATACAAAGGGTGGAAAAACATGGGGACGATGGGTGATGGGGTGGGGAAAGATGAGGGTGAGCGGTGGGGTGGGAGAAAATGAGGGCACATGGTGGGGTTGAGAAAAACGAGGATAGGATGGTTATTAGCATTGGCACTTACCATCTTAAATAATATTTCTCTATTGCTAATATGAATAAAATTATTAGCAACGGCAAGATGCTGTCGGTAATAAAATCATCGTTGCTAATAATTATATTTTTAAATAATATTTTTTTTTAAAATTATCAGTGATGGTAAGATCGGCATCACTAATACTTATAATTTAATTATATTTTAATATTAATTTTTTTCTCCTAAATCATTTTTTGGATAGTTAAAAATTAATATTATGTTTTATTAAATTTTTAAACTTAATTAATTTATGGATCAAGTGTTAAATTAGATTTAATTTAATTAAGCTTAACTTAATTTAAGGCTAATTCGATTTTAATATTTTATGTAAAACTTGAATTCAAAGGCTAATTGATTTAAGTTTGACAGAATTTTGAATTAGATTTAAAGCTGGTTCAAATTAGATTCAAATCAAACCTAAATTAAAAATTATTTTTTTATTAATTTAAATTAGATTAAATTTAATTATTCTTGATTTAATTTGAAGATAATTAGATTTTACTATCTAAGTAGGACTTGGATTTATAGTCTAATTGAATTAGGATTGATAGATTGTTAAATTGGATTCAAATCGAATTCGAATTGGATTCGAATCGAGCCTAAATTAAAAATTATTTTTTTAATTAATTTAAATTAAAATTAATTTTATTAATATTATCTTAATTTGAGATTAATTAAATTTTATAATCTATATAGGACTTAGATTCAAAGCCTAATTGAATTAGATTTGACAGGATTTTGAATTGGATTTGAATCGGATTCAAATTGGATTCAAATGGAATCATGGATCAAGTCCTAATTTAATTTAAGTAGGCTTGACTTAATTTGAAGCTAATTAGATTTTATAATCCAAGTAGGACTTGGATTCAAAGTCTAATTGAAGAGGATTCTAAATTGGATTTGAATCGAGTTTGGATTGGATTTGAATCGTGTTCAAATTAGATTCAAATTAAATCTAAATTAAAAATTATTTTTTTAATTACTTTAAATTAGATTAAATTTAATTAAGCTTGACTTAATTTAAAGATAATTAAATTTACTATCCAAGTAGGACTTAGATTCAAAGTCTAGTTGAATTAGGATTGACAAGATTTTGAATTGGATTCAAATTGAATCCAAATTAAAAATTATTTTTTTTTAATTAATTTAAATCCATTTTTAATTTAATTAATTTTAACTTAATTTGATACTGTTTGAATTTTATAATCCAAATAAGACTTGAATTTAAAGCCTAATTAAATTAGATTTGACAGAATTTCGAATTGAATTCGAATAGGATTATTAATGACAGCAATGTCTTACTGTCGCTAATTCCATCGCTAGTAATTTTTTAAATAAATTTATTTTTTAGTTTATTATATTTTTTAAAAAAATTATTAATGATGGTAAGATTTTTGTCTCTAATAAATAAAATTATCATTGCTAATAATTATTTTATGTTTAAATATTATAAATTTTTTAAAAAAATTTAAATAATTTTAGCGACTGCTTCTGTCGTCGCTAATAACCAAAGCACCATAGCTAATAGTTCATTATTATCGATGGCTTAGTTTGCGTCTCTAATAAACCAAATTTATCTTTTTTAATATTTAAATATTAAGAAAAAAAATTATATTTTTAGTGATGGTGTTTGCCGTTGCTAATGATAAAATTTTCATCGCTAAAGACTATTTTTTTCATCAATTGTTGTGGTGGCAAAAAGATATTATTAGAGATAGAATTTTTTTTATTGCTAATATCATTACTAATAATCAAAATTCTTATAATATAAGCATCAAAAGTTAGCAAAACCACCGTAAGCTCTTCCTATTCTAGTATAGAAATGGAAGCATATATCTATGAACTTTGTGTTAGGACTACCAAGAACTACCAAAAATAATGATGCAGTTTGGGTGTTGGTGGACCAACTCACAAAGTTAGCACATTTCTTATCTATTTAGGTTGGCTTCTCACTCGGAGGCTGGCTAAGCTATATATTGATGAGACTGTGAGACTCTAAGGTGCCCTTGTATCCATACTATTTGATCAAGGTTCAAGGTTCATCTCTAAATTCTAGAAATGTTTGCATTAGGTCATGAGGACCAAGTTGAAATTTAGCATAGCCTTCCATCCTCAAATAGATGGTTAACCAAAAAGGATAATTCAAATTTTAGAGATATGTTGAGAGCTTGCATACTGAATTTGAAGGATTCTTGAGAAGAACACCTACCTCTTGTGGAGTTTGCTTATAATAACAACTACTAGTCGAGCTTTCAAGTGGCTCTATTTTGAGATCCTATAAGGACGAAAATAATAATTTTTGATTTATTGGGATAATATGGGAGAAAAAAAATTATTAGAGTCAGAGATTATTCAGTAGATAATGAATAAAATCCAGCTTATTTCAAAGAGACTCCTCATCGCTCGAAATAGATAAAAAAAATTATACAATAAATTATCAAAAATATTTTATTATATTATTTTTTAAAAAAAATAAAATACTACTTATAAGATGTTTTTTAGATAAAAATCCCAAGATTTCAATTAGGACCTTCCAAATTAAAGCGCCAGTGGTAGCTGCCCCACTTGCATGCTAACTTCTGAAGATATTTTTTAGATAAAAATCTGAAGATTCCAACTAGAACCTTCCAAATTAAAGCACAAGTGATATCCCTCGGCTTACCGGTCATCATCCCTCTCTCCCCTTCGCTTCAGCATGCCCCACTTGCATGCTAACTTCTGAAGATGCGTGCTTGTGCGCTCGTTTTGGCTCTTGGATCCGTTGTTAAAGGACATTCTTATCTAGGACATTTCTTGGAGATGACTAGGGGTCAATATGTTGCTCTCCAAGAAATATTTGTTAATAGCTAGTTGATGATAGCACGAGGAAACGTGCGTTGATTGCATTGCTGGGGACCAATGGAGTGCCTTCAATGCTTGCACCATTTTGGCAACGTGATTGACATTAGGTGGACGCGAATTTTCTGGGTTGGCGACTCCACCGTCCATGGAAACTGCTATAAAATTAGCTTGACTGACCTGTTTTTCCTTTCGTTTAGTTTGAGTAAATTATAGACCCTATGGTCGAGGCAGTTGGGTTGTAAAGTAAAAATAAAAATAAATGACTTCTATCCGAGCCGTTTGATTGGAAGGAGCTTCACTTCTATCCAAGAGAGATATAATATTTTAATTTTTAAAAAATTAATTTTTATCCTTCTCTAGTATTTAAAATTGATTTTAATTATAATTTTAATTTTGATCATGAACTAAATATGTTGAAAAATATGACTATTTAGATTTTTATTCTAATCCATTTCGATTTTAACTCCGATCACGAGCGGCCTTAGGATCATTAAGCTCTTATCTTTATCTTTCTTTTAAACAAGCATTCCCCAAAACTATTTGAGTCTTAAACATCTTATTCTTTATTTTTTATTTTTTTTTATTTTTTTATTATTTATTTTTTTTAAAACTTAAAATTTTATATTTGGCCAAGTTTTTTTTAAATATTAAATTTATGATGATGCTTAAAAGCCAGCCAAAAGAGAATGCTTTTTAAAACTCAAGATATCTATTATCTATTATATATATATATATAATAATATTCTATGAAAGAGTATAATGGTATTGCCATCTCAGCATCTCAAATAACTTTAATTATACCATGTAGAATCAAAATATTACTTTTAAATAATAATAAAATAATATTTTAAAATATTAAAAAAATTTTAAAAATAAAAATAGAAAATAGGGTGGATAAGAGATAAAAAAATATTTTTTAAAAAAAAATATTATTTTTTAAAAAATAAAACCATGTGGAATCAAAATATTATTTTTAAATAATAGTAAAATAGTATTTTAAAAAATTAAAATTAAAAATTTTAAAAATAATATTTTAAAAATAAAAGTAGGGAAGGGATAAGAGATGAAAAATATTTTTTAAAAAAATATTATTTTTTTAAAAATAAAATCATATGGAACCAAAATATTATTTTTAAATAATAATAAAGTAGTATTTTAAAAAAATAAAAAATAATATTTTGAATATAAAAGTAGGGAAGGGATAGGAGATGAAAAATATTTTTTTTAAAAAAATTTATTTTTTAAAAAATAAAATGTTATAATAATAATAATAATATTTTTTAAAAAAATATTAATTTATTATTTTTTAAAAAATAACATATCATTTTTTAATTTTAAAACTAATAACATACTAATTTATTCTTTTAAAAATAATATTTTTATTATTTTTTAAAAAATAATATTTTTCGAGATTTGAATCAATCCATTGGATCATATTAGATTAAATCTAATAAATTATCTACAAATAGAATACGATACTCCATCAATTTGAAAGCCAAATCTCTGTATTTAATAACCTCCAAAAGTTTGGAGACATATGAGAAGAAGTGAGGAGGTGTGGGTGCAATTGGGATTAGCATTTATCGAGAGAGAAGGAAAGCTATGGTGGGATGGCAGGAGGTGGGGTGGCACTGGAGGACATGAAGAAGGTATGAGAACAAGAAAAAAGAAGAAAAAAATAAAATATTATTTTATTAAAAGAAAGAAAAAAAAAAGAAAAAAAAAAAGAAAGTTTCTCTCTCTTTCTTCATTTTGCCACCAGCGTGGTACGACAGGTACGAGTGCGATCGAGATCGATGTTTGTGAGAAAGAAAGAAAGCGTGGTAGAGCGACATCGGTAGGCATGAGAGATATGAAAGAGAGAAGGCGCAGATGCATCGGGATCGTGTTGTCGAAAAGAGAAGCCATGGTAGAGTGATGAGGGTGTGGTGGCCAATAGTGCTTGAAAGTATGAAAATAGGAGAAAGATAAAAAAAAATATTTTTTTAAATAAGAAAAATAAATATTATAAATAAATAAAATAATATAAAAATTTAAAAATATTTATTATAATATTATTATAAAAATTTTATATATAGACTTATTCCACTCATATAAGTAGGTCTTCGACTGTTATATACATTTTAGATGCAGGACTTTGAGATGGCTATGCCACTTAACATATATTTCATAGCCAAAATAGCTAAAACATCTCGATACAAAGCCCAAATCTAATAAATATATACAATATTTTGACTTTATACGATCGCTTGGCTAACTTCTGATCATCATCACATTCGATTTAGATATTGCAACATAAATTTGAAGTTTAGAAAAAAATTTAGATATTTTTAGACTCAAATAAGTGAAGAGATGATCCACTCTAATCATAGTTTATTATAGAATGGATCATAGCGTTTATGTGTTATGCACATGGCAAAGTAAGTAGTGCTCATTATTTCTAAGCGTTAAATGGAATCTATATTTATTCACTTTAGGGTCATTGTGAAAATATATATATAGAATATATATATATATATTATTAATATATTATACACCTTGTCAATAAACAATACATTACATAAATACATACATATCATATATATATATATTATATATATATTATATATATATATATATATATATTTATATATATATATTATATGTAATGTTTATGTATGATGTATGTATGTATTGTTTATTGCAAGTATATATATATATATTATATATATATATATATATCAATATGTATGCATATGTATGTATGTATTGTTTAATTACTAGGAGTCAATAGGTTTCCTCAAAAAATTTGTTGATAGCTGTTGACAAGGAGAACGAGGAAATGCGTTGATTGCACTATATAGGGACAATGGAGAGGCTTCAATGCTTGTACCATTTTGGCTACCTGATCGACGTTAGGTGGACGAGAATTTTTTGGGTTGGCGACTCCACCGTCAACGAAAATTGCTATCAAATTAGCTTGACTGACCTGTTTTTCCTTTGTTTTAGTTTGAATAAATTGTAGACTCTATGGTCGAGGCAGTTGGGTTGTGGAATAGAAATAAAAAAAATAACTCCTATTCGAGCTATTTAGTTAGAAAAAATTTCATTTTCATTCAAGAGAAAAATAAAATATCTCAATTCTCAAAAATTTAATTCCTATTTTTTTTTAGTATTCAAAACTGATTCCAATTTTAATTTTAATTCGGATCACAACTAAATGTATCAAGAAATATGGCTATTCCAATTATTGTTTCAATTCATTCCGGTGAACGAACATGCCCTCAGGATAATTACGAACTCCAAACTAACGTTTCATAAATATATACATAACTCCTTATCTTTATCTCTCTTTTAAATGAGCTAACAAAACTTGCAGGTATCATCATGCCACCAAACTATTTGAGTCTTAAATATCTTATTCTTTATTTTTATTATTTTTATTTACTTAAATATTTAATTTTTTTAAAATTAAAATTTTATATTTATTTAAATTATTTTTAAATATTGAATCTGTGATGATGATCAGAACTCAGCCAATTTATCAGATGTGGACTTTGAGATGGGCTATGCCCTCTTATGATCAGGTGTTTCAGTAGTCATATAAATAGCCACAAAATATCAAGGAGCTCCTCGAGCTCAAACCTAGTAAATTATATACGGATATTTTGATTTTTAATATGCATGCTCTCTTGGCTAAGTTCTAATCACCATCATAGTTCGGTATTTAAGAATAATTTGGCCAAATACAAAAATAGTTGAATTTTGAAAAAAAAATATCAGATATTTTAAGACTCAAATAAACTAGAGATTGATGATGCCAGTCTGATCATTAGTTTATTTAATAAAAAAATAGTCATAGGGGTTTATGTGTTAGACACATGGTAAAAGTTAAGTAGTGCAATATATATTTTTTTAAGTGATAGATGGAAATCTATATTTATTTCCAACCTCAAGGGGTCAGTGTAAAATATATATATATATATATATATATTGTTTATGTAGGAAGTTTAATGGAAATGACTGGGAGTCAATACGTTTCGCTTCAAGAAATATTTGTTGATAGCTGGTTGGCGGGAGAATGAGGAAACGTGTTGATTGCCTTGTTGGGGACCAATAGAGAGGCTTCAACGCATTCTGGCCACGTGATTGACGTTAGGTGGACCGGGAATTTTTTGGATTGGCGACTCCACCGTCTATGAAATTTACTATTAAATTAGCTTGACTGACCTGTCTTTTTTTTTTTAGAGTTTGGGTAAATTATGGACTATATAGTCGTAGCAGTTGGGTTGTGAAATGGAATTGAAAATAAATGACTTCTTTTCGAGTTATTTAATTGGAAGGAGTCTCCTTTTTATTAAAAAAAAATGAAAGATTCTAATACTTAAAATTTAATCTCTATTTTTTTTTTAGTATTTAAAATTGGTTCTAATTTTATTTTTAATTTTGATCATGAATCAAATATATTAAAAATTTTAATTATTTTAATTTTTATTCTAATTTATTTTAATTTTAATTCTGATAACCAAGCATGCCCTTAAAATAATTATAAACTTCAAAATGATATTTCATAAATGTACACATAATCTCCTATCATTATCTTTATTTTAAATAAGCTAGTAGGCCTTGCTTATATCATTATCTTTATTTTTAAATGTAATGATCCCTCTCTCTCTCCCCCCTTCGCTTCAGCATGCCCCACTTGCATGCTAAAAGATGCGTGCTTGTGCGCTCGTTTTGGCTCTTGGATCCGTTGTTAATTCTTGGAAACGACTGGGGGTCAATATGTTGCTCTCCAAGAAATATTTGTTAATTGCCAGTTGATGGTAGCACGAGGAAACGTGCGTTGATTGCATTGTTGGGGACCAATAGAGTGGCTTCAATGCTCGCACCAATTTGGCAACGTGATTGACGTTAGGTGGATGCGAATTTTTTGGGTTGGCGACTCCGCCGACCTTGAAAACTGCTATTAAATTAGCTTGACTGACCTGTTTTTCCTTTTGTTTAGTTTGAGTAAATTATAGACCCTATGGTCGGGGCAGTTGGGTTGTAAAGCAAAAATAAAAATAAATGACTTCTATCCGAGCCGTTTGATTGGAAGAAGCTTCACTCCCATTCAAGAGAGATATAATATTTTAATTTTTAAAAAATTAATTTTTATTCTTCTCTAGTATTTAAAATTGATTTTGATTGTAGTTTTAATTCTGATGACGAACCAAATATGTTGAGAAATATGGCTATTTAGATTTTTATTCTAATCCATTCTGATTTTAACTCTGATCACGAACCCAATGCGGCCTTAGGATAATTAATCTCTTATCTTTATCTTTCTTTTAAACAAGATAACAGTCCTTCCTGGTATCATCATTCCCCAAAACTATTTGTGTCTTAAACATCTTATCCTTTATTTTTTTTTATTATTATTATTTAAATTTTTTTAAACTTAAAATTTTATATTTGGCCAAGTTTTTTTAAAATATTAAATTTATGATGATGCTTAAAAGCCAAAAGAGAATACTTTTTAAAACTCAAGATATCTATTATCTATTATATATATATATAACAATACTCTACGGAAAAGTATTATGATATTTTTATTTCAGTATCTCAAATAATTTTAATTATACCACATGAAACTAAAATATTATTTTTAAATAATAATAAAATAATATTTTAAAATTTAAAAAATACTTTAAAAATAAAAATAGAAAATGGGATGGATTATAGATAAAAAATATTTTTTAAAAAAATATTATTTTTTAAAAAATAAAACCATGTGGAATCAAAATATTATTTTTAAATAATAGTAAAATAGTATTTTAAAAATTAAAATTAAAAATTAAAAAAATAATATTTTAAAAATAAAAGTAGGGAAGGGATAAGAGACGAAAAATATTTTTTTAAAAAAATATTATTTTTAAAAAATAAAATCATATGGAATAAAAATATTATTTTTAAATAATAATAAAGTAGTATTTTAAAAAATAAAAAATAATATTTTAAATATAAAAGTAGGAAAGGGATAGGAGATGAAAAATATTTTTTTAAAAAAATATTTTTTTAAAAATAAAATGTTATAAAATAATAATATTATTTTTTTAAAAAAATACTAATTTATTATTTTTTAAAAAATAACATATCATTTTCTAATTTTAAGACTAATAACATACTAATTTATTTTTTAAAAATAATATTTTTATTATTTTTTAAAAAATAATATTTTTGATATTTGAATCAATCCATTGGATCATATTAGATTAAATCTAATAAATTATCTGCAAATAGAATACGATGCTCCATCAATTTGAAAGCCAAATCTCTGCATTTAACAACCTCCAAAAGTTTGAAGAAGATATGTTTAAAAGTGAGGAGATGGAGGTACAATTAGAATCAGCATTTATTGAGAGAGAAGAAAAGCTATGGTGGGATGGCAGGAGGTGGGGTGGCACTGGCGGGTATGAAGAAGGTATGAGAACAGAAAGAAAGGAGAAAAAAATAAAATATTATTTTGTTAAAAGAAAGAAAAAAAAAAAGAAAAGAAAAAAAATAAAAAAAAAAAAGACGAGAATTCTTCTATCTTCAGTGGTGGCACTGACAACGGCGGTATCGATCGGAGTATCGAGGTGCGATCGGGATCGATGTTTGCTGAGAAAGAAAGAAAGCAGTGGTAGAGCGGCATCGATGGGCATGGAGAAGATATGAGAAGAAGAGAGTAGAAGTGGGTGCGATCGAGATCGATGTTTGCCAAAAAAGAAGAAAGCTATACAGGACGGGGTAAACGGCACAACAGGTGCGTAAAGTATGAAATAGGAAGAAAGATAAAAAAATAAAATTTTTTATAAAATAATAAAAAATATAATATATAATAAATAAATAAAATAAAATATTAAAAATTAAAAAAAAATATTTATTAAAAATATTTATTATTAAAATTTTTTAATAATTATAGACTATAATTATCCATCTCATATAACATGTAGGTCTTCGACTAGTTTATATATAATTTATAAGATGCAGACTTTGAATGGGCTCATGCCCACTTATAGACATATATTCATACCCATAAATACTAAATAACATCATCGGCTCGCAAGCCCAAATCTAATAAAATATATACAAATATTTTAACTTTTAATACGCATACTCCCTTGGCTAACTTCTGATCATCATCACAATTCGATATTTAAGAATAATTTGGCCAAACATAAAAATTTGAAGTTTAGAAAAAAATATATAAGATATTTTTAGACTCAAATAAGTGAGAGACTGGTGATGCCACTCTAATCATTAGTTTATTTAATAGAATGAGAGTCATAGCAGTTTATGTGTTATGTACACGGCAAAAGTTAAATAGTGCGATATATATTTCTTAAGTGTTAAATGGAAATTCATATATATATATATATATATATATATATATATATATATATAATTTATTTAGAAAGTTTAAGGGAAATGACTAGGAGTCAATAGGTTTCCCTCCAAGAAATATTTGTTGATAGCTGGTTGACAGGAGAACGAGGAAACATGCCTTGATTGCATTGTTGGGGACCAATGGAGAGGCTTCAATGCTTGTACCATTTTGGCTACCTGATCGACGTTAGGTGGACGAGAATTTTTTGGGTTGGAGACTCCACCGTCAACGAAAATTGCTATCAAATTAGCTTGACTGACCTGTTTTTCTTTGTTTTAGTTTGAGTAAATTGTAGTCTCTATGATCGAGGCAGTTGGGTTGTGAAATAGATAAAATAAACAGCTTTTATTCGGACTATTTGTTTAGAAGAAGTCTCATTTTCATTCAAAAGAAAAATAGAATATCTTAATTCTCAAAAATTCAATTCCTACTCTTTTTTAATATTCAAAACCAATTCTAATTTTAATTTTAATTTCGGTCACAAACTAAATGCACCAAAGAATATAGCTATTCCAATTCTTGTTCCAATTCATTTCAATTCCTAGTTACGAACAAACATGCCCTAAGGATAATTACAAACTCCAAACTAACATTTTATAAATATACACATAACCCCCTATCTTTATCTCTCTTTTAAATGAGCTAACAAAACTTGCAGATATCATCATTTCACCAAACTATTTGAGTTTTAAATATCTTATTCTTTATTTTTATTATTTTTATTTATTTAATTATTTTTTTTTTTTAAATTAAAATTTTATATTTATTTAAATTATTTTTAAATATTGAACTTATGATGATGATTAGAACTCAGCCAAAAAAAATATGCTTTTTAAAATCTAAGATATTTATATATAATTTATCAAATGTGGACTTTGAGATGGGCTATGCCTTCTTATAGTCAAGTGTTTCAGTAGTCATATAAATAGCCACAAAGCTTCCGGGGCCCAAACCTAGTAAATAATATACAAGTATTTTGACTTTTAATATGCATGTTTTCTTGGCTAAGTTCTAATCATCATCATAATTCAATATTTAAAAATAATTTGGCCAAACATAAAAAAATTTGAATTTTATAAAAAAAAGAATATCAAATATTTTAAGACTCAAATAAGATAGAGATCGGTGATGTCAGTCTGATCATTAGTTTATGTAATAGAAAGATGGTCATAGGGATTTATGTGTTATACACATGGTAAGAATTAAGTAGTGCAATATATATTTCTTAAGTGTTGGATGGAAATCTATATTTATTTCCAACCTCAAGGGGTCAGTGTAAAACGATATATATAATATATATAATATATATATATATATATTTTATTTATTTATTTATTTATTTATTTATTTATATGTATGGGAGTTTATGGAAATGACTGAGTCAATACGTTTCCTTCAAAAAAATATTTGTGATAGCTGGTTGGCGAGAGAGAACGAGAAACGTGTGATTGGCCTGTGTCGACAATGAGAGCTTCAATGCACTCTGCCACGTGATGACGTTGGCGACGGAATTTTTTTGATTGGCACTCCACCGTCAATGAAATTTACTACCATTATCCTGACCCTTTTTTTTTGAGTTTGGTGAATTATGGACTCTATAGTCGTGGCAGTTGGGTTGTGGATTGGAATTGAAAATAAATGATTTTTTTTTTTGAGCTATTTAGTTGGAAAAAATTTTATTTCTATTTAAAAAAAATAAAAAATTTTAATATTTAAAAATTTAATTTTTATTTTTTTAGTATTTAAAATTAATTTTGATTTTAATTTTAATTTTGATCATAAATCAAATATATTGAGGAATATGATTATTCTGATTTTTATTTTAATTTATTTTGATTTTAACTCCAAAATGATATTTCATAAATATATGCATAATCTTCTATTATTATCTTTATTTTAAATAAGCTAGCAGGCCTTGCTGATATCATTATTTTTCAATCTATTTGAGTTATGTTATTCTTTATTTTTATTATTTTATTTATTTTCTTATTAGAATTTTCAACTGAAATTTTATGTTGGTCAACTATTTCCAAATTAACTTATGATATATGAATAGGAAACTCAACCAAAATAGTGTGTGCCTCACTAGTAACCCAAGAGGAAGGGTGAATTGGGTTTTTAAAATTTTAAAGCTAATTTAAAGCTATAAAGATTATTTAATAATTAGCAAGTTATATATAATGAGTGATTTAAGTAAAGTATAAAAATAAGATGCAAGTATGCAAGGAGATAAAGAAATAAAGATAGAGAACAAGTACAAGTATATCATAAATAAGAAAAATTTATAGTAGTTTGGTGCCAACCTTATACCTACATCTACTTTTCAAGCTCCTACTTGAGAATTCAAATCCACTAAACGTATTCAACAAGAACACAATATCGATACTTCCGATGCTAGCTATCCTAAGCTAAAACACTTATTTCTTGGATACAAGCCAATCCAATACAATCTGATTCAAAATTCGGATCAACCTTCTCAAGTTTTGAAACCCCAAAATTTAAATCAAAATAATAAAATAAAGTATGAGTGTTAACAATAATAAAATATAAAGTTAACCTCTTTAATGAGCAAATAAAATATTAAAAACTCTTTACACAATAAAAGAAGAGGCTTTTTCTGATTTTCTCTTAAAGTTGTTGAAGACTTGAATGAACATTTGAGAGGTTGGTGAGCTTGAAATGAAAGCTTCTTTGTTTGAAAAGGACTTTTTGCTTAGGGCTGAAATGAACGCTTGATCTTTTTTTTTGTTCCTTCCTTTTGAAAGCCTTTATATCCTCTATATGTGCTAGAGATGATAAAACAGACCACCAATTTAATATCTTATGAGAATCCATTTTGGAGCATAAATAACAACTGAATAAAATTGAAAAATAGCCATTTGTAGAGATTTCTTCATCGCAGGGTCGACTATGCGAATAGCAAAGAAAAACCCCACTTTCTATAAATTTTTGCTTTGAATAGTAGAGGTCATTTTGGGATATGACCTGGCATAATAACAGAACAGAATGCAAGTAGCCCATTTCAGCAAGAGAAAACCTAGGGTATCTTTTTCTCAAAATTGATTTCTCCCAAATAATGCATTCAAAATTCAATGAAATTATCTCCAATAGATCAAAAATCTTCTAGACTTGTCTTGAGGCTTCCAAATAGATTTTCTCCAACTTTATTAATTTATGATTTTTCTCTTATCATCTTTCTTTCTGATTTCTTCAAATTATACATCAAATTTATAAACTACTTCAATAGATCAAAAATCTTCTAGACTTTTATTGAGGCTCTCAAAATATATTTTCTCTAATTTTATTAAATTTATGATTTTGCTCATTATGTGTACGGCAAGCTTGTCATCCGTCCGGAGTTGAGCCGAAGAGGCTGCCGTCGGGGACCTGCAAAACAAAGTCTCGCTCGAATCGGTGGGGGTGGCTCGCAAGACCCTCCGATGCTCAAGTTAGTTTCTGTCAATGGGAAATGAGTCTCGTAGAGTTTGGAGGGAGAAGAAAAGGTTTTTCAGAACCTATTGTAAATAGTGTATTCGGAGGTCACTTTTTACGAGGGAGCTATTGTAATGCGACCTGCGATCCGTATTATCGACTCGTTATTGCTGATAAATGTGATCGTTATCTTGATAAGTCGATCTTATTTGATCATTATTGCTTGATTAATGTCGATCGTTATTACTGTGTGGTGTAACTGGTAGCGAGACTGCTGCAGGAATCCATCATAATGGTTCGTATTGAGAAGCTCGTCTCATGTGAAGAAGTTTATAGGGATCTGGGCTTCCGTAGAAATCGGCCAGAGAAGTAGTTTGGGGAAGTTCGTCTTCGTCAGGTCCTGGCTGAAGCTCGGTTGCTGGGGTCCGAAGGTGGCCGGAGCCTGGGTCGTGGTAGTATTGGCCGTGGATGCAGAGTTCGGAGAGTTCGGCCGTACAGAGGTTGAACAAGCTCGGCGCGTGGTTCGGAGAAGCCGCAGCCGCTCGTAGTCAAAGGCTCAGGTAATGTAGTCTTCGGCCGGCTTGAGAGTCGCGCGCTAGGTCGTGAATGCGCGGACGTTTGAGTAGTTCGGTTGGTTGAACCAGACTTCGGCTGAGGCTCAGCACGCTCGAGAAGCTCGGACCGATTATGTCAGTTCAACTAGGACGCATCCACTGAAGTTCTTTCGCATTGACTACATCGAAGGCTGGGATCGAACTTGACTTTGTGCACGGAGGCGGGATTTATCCACCACCTCAGCCCCACTCCGAGTTGAAATTTGAGGAAGGGAGTGCGGAAAGGCGACTCCAAAGTTGTTTCTTTCGGGCTTCGATTGGTCACATGTCGAAGTGCGGGAGCGAGATTTCATTTCTGGCTAAATAGTGAGTGAAGTTGAGGCTCTCCAGCGAGGTTGATTGGATCAAAATCTATCTTGCGCCGAGTCGAATCGCGCTCTTCTGTCGTGGTCAGCTAAGTCCCGGCTGGATCTTATTTGCTGAAAGTTGGATAAGATTGCTCGGTAAGGATATTCTCATCGTCTTGACTGAAAGTTGATTGTAAGTGCTCGCGTTATTGGATGAGGTTTCTCCCGTTCTAAGAGCTGTGGGGCATATTGCGGACGTCGTCCGAGCTTCTCCACTCTCGTAAGCGTGATGGGTCTTCGACTCTGCTCGCTGTTAGGCACGAGGTCCTTCTTCCTTGTACCTAACAGGCTGTGGGGGCTACTATGCAGACATTCGTCCGAGCTTCTTCCCCCATTCGCGTAAGGTGAAGAGGTCCTTCGCTTCTGCTCGCATTAGATGAGGTCTTCCTCTCGTTCCCTAAAGGGCTTGTGGGGCACATCGCGGACCGTCGTCCGAGCGTTCTCCCCACCTCTCGGTCTAAAGTGAACGGGTCTTCCAGAACTTTGGCTCGCGTTAGAACGAGGTCTGTCCTCTGTCCTAACTGGCTGTGGGGGCACATACGACCGTCGGTCGAAGCTTCTCCTGCCATCTCGTCTAAGGTGAACGAGGTCTTAGACTTTGGCTTGATTAGGAGAGGTTTCTTCCCTCCTGTTCCTAAGCTTGTGGGGGCAACATACTGGACCCTGTCGTCCGAGCTTCTCCCCCATATCGTCTAAGGTGAACGAGGTCTTCGCCTTGGCTCGCGTTAGGACGAGGTTTCCTCCTATTCCACGGCTAATGGGGGCACATACGGACCGTCATCCGGCTTGCTCCCCCATCTGCGTCTAAGATGAACTGGGTTTTGACTTGCTCGCGTTAGGACGAGGTCTTCTCCATCCTAACGGGCTGTGGGGGCACATGCGGACCGTCTGTCCGAGCTTCTCTCTCCCATATTCGTCTAAGGTGAACGAGTCTTCGACTTTGCCGGCGATTAGGAGGGTTTCTCTCTGTGCTTAACGGGCTGTTTTACTCATTTTTCTCCTTGCATCCCACAATTCTTATGCCAAAAACCAAAAACGCAGAACAAAGAAATTTTTGATGATCCATCCTAGAAGATTTTTCTGAGTTCACTGGCGAGGAAGCATTATCCTTCCGAGTCCATCAGCGATAGGTGCCGGGATGGAGAACCTTTCGTTACCTTGTACGGACCTTCCAGTTTGGAGCGAGCTTTCCTTGACTTGAGTCTGAGTGACAGTGCCGTTCGGAGCCTAAGTCTTACTTGAACGTCTTACTTTTAAACCCTGGAGTTGTATGTACTGAGCAACTTCTGTTTATAGGCTTGACATTCGGATGCGGCTTCCCCTCTTTCTTTAAGAAGGGTCGAGTTGACTCTAAGGTCTTGGGGGTTGGGCTGTTTCATGTGAAGCCACAAACTCGTGCCGGAAGGAGTCATTATAGTTCAATCGGATGACCTTACGCCCAGTCCGAGCCAAGCGAAGGGGTTTTTCTCCAGTTGGCACCGCCTGAGAGTTCAGTACCCAGCAGGATATGGTAGAGTTCGTCTATTCCGACTTTGCTCTGATTTAGCCTCTTGATTCGTGTAGGTAAGGTTCGTTGGTTTTCTCAGATTCTCATGGTCCTGCGGATGACACAAAGGTGAAGCGCTGGGAGATGTTTAATACCTTCACAAAACTCTGCTGAACCTTAGCCTCCGATCGATATTATCTGCCTCATTGTTCGGTTACAGGTGTTGGGCAGCCACGACAAACTAGTGACTTCCCAAACTAACGTCCTGTACTGTTGCGCTCGTAATGTTTGGGCTGGTGGTTCAGCTTCGAGCCCTTGGTAATATGTAAGTAATTAACGCAAGAGGAATTCGCTGTCGGACGCTCGTCGGGAAGGGCGGATGTCATTCTCCCATCGCGCAAAGCGTCAGGGTGAATTAGCGGTGAGTTCTTGGATGCCGCCGCTCTGCACATAATATTTTTTGTGTGCAGCGGTCGCCACTCTTTTAACGTATTCCAAAGACTGAGAATAGAGGTCGGCCAATAATACTTGTCGAAGTTATGCTTAGCGACAAAGAGATTCTTGCTCCTAAATGGCTTCGCAAAGTCTTTCGTGCTACTAATAGTGCAATAATAGCTTTCTGAAGGTCGAAGGCATACTCAACAGATGAAGGGAGTACGACTTGTTTTACAACTGGCCTTCTATAAGACGTAAATGGAGCCTGATTTTTGAGGTTTTTCGAGCTTGCCCTTTGGTCATGAGGAATAGACCCCCTTTTAGGGTAGGTTGTACCAGTGGGTAATCAGCTGGGCTCGAATTTCGTCATGTAGGACATCCTTGAGATTCTTCGTAGGTTGGGTATCAGTTTTCTGAATACTTCTTTGTAGTTCGGCTGGTAGCCGAAGTGGCTCAGTTGGAGAGGAATACGGCTCTCGGCATTTTCTGTCTTGTGGATAATACTGTTAAATGATGAAGCTTCGATGGTCAGGGTTAAACGTTCACTTTCCGAGTATCTGCATGCTCTCTTTCTTGCTTCAAAGTTGCCGCTAACTTGACCGATCCACTAATCGGGAATCACTGTAGACTGCGAAGCCGATCTCTTTTAGGCTCCTATTGCTATTTATAATCCCGCAATAGTGCTTCGTATTCATCTTATTGTTGGTAGGAAAACTCGAAGCGTCAGCGAAACTCGGGACAAATCCTCGGCGGCTGACAAGACAAGCCCCGCACCATTGCAGCTCCGAATGGAAGTTTGGAAGAACATTCCACGTGTAGAATCCAAGAAGCTTCAGAGAGGTGGCCCTTTCCTGGGAAGTTTTACGGGCTGTGATGGTTTCGATCTTCGTGAAGGTCGGATCTCGCCTTTGTGTTTGTCTGTGCTTGATTACAGTTCGGCTTCATCGGAATAGTGCTTCTAAAATACAATCGCCAATTCTGGGCTTTGATTTGATGGCCTGGCGTGATATTGATGTTCGAACTCCATGACTCCATTGCCCATTGTTGGCGATTTCTTGACGCTCGTCGTGGAGAACTGCTTTTATTGGTTAGTTTATGAGGATGTTTATTGGTGTGCTCCTGAAAGATAGGTCGGAGCCTCCTGGCCGGCAATTTTAGACGAAGTAAGATCAATTTTTCTATCAGGAGTATCTGGTTCCGCGTCCCTTAGGATCGGCTCAGTAATAGATCGGGATTATTTTGCTTCTCCTAACGAGCGGACCCCGAGGTTGCCACCGAGGAGACAGGCTAAATACAAGAACAAACTCTTTCCCGGTTCAGGTTTCGCAGCAACGGGGGCATCGAGGTACTATTTTGAGTTCTCAAATGCTTGTTGATACTTGTCGTCCAGCTTGAAGTCTTTCGCGAAACTGAAGAAGGGAAGCAAGCGTTCAAGCCGACCTCGAGACTAAGCAATTTAGGGATGCCACCTTCCGCGAAGCGTTAACTTCTTTAACATCTTTGGAGTGGTCATTTCTTGAATAGCTCGGATTTTCAGGGGGTTGCCTAGTTCAGCGTCTGACACACGAAACGCAAGAGATTTTTCGAGAAGTTTCGCCAAGTGTGCATTTGGTTAAGGGTTCAGTCTTCATCTTGTGTCTTCCTCATGCATTGAAGGTCCCTCTTCATAGATTCGGCCCAGATGGTCCAGCTGAAGCTCGGGTCTTTTGACGAGCATGATCGATCTACGTTAACCTCATGTGCGGCCGATCTCTCTTAAAATTTTGTTGACATAAACGCTAGGTTATGTCTGCTCCACATTCTTCGAGTCCAAACAGGCATGTACTTTATACAATAAAGACCTCGCTAAAGTATTGAAGGCTGGTTTTTTTCTTCGTCTTCAGGCGTCCATTGCATATTTGAGTTACTCAACAGAAAAAGGTCCCTGAAGCTTGAGGAACTATGAACCGAGGTTGCATCTATCAAACTGATCGAGTCCTGGGCAAGGGGTACTATCCTTTGGACAACCTTGTTTAGCATCTTGGTTGAATCGACACATCCTCCCACTTGTTGTTTGTTTCTTGACAGAACCCGTTCGAAACCAAGTCGGGTAATGAACTTCCCCGGATAGTCGACTTTAAGGAGTTTACTACTCTTCAGCTGACTCGTTTTTGCCTCTCGGGCCATGTTGGCGTAGTTTTTCTCATTTACCGGCCGTGTGTTCCGAGGTCAAGGCAGCGATGTTCGCTGACCTGTCGCGTGATTCCTGGGCATAATCCGCTGGGCGTCCAAGCGAAACGTCTGCATTTCTCTTCTGGAAAGAGCGACGAGTTGCTTTCAAACTCGGTCGCCAGGATTGACAATCTGCAGCCACTGGTCGATTTTCAGTCATTTAATGACACAGAGACGAGGTCCTCTGCAGGCTTCAGCTCGTTTCTTCAGTGCGGTCAGTCACGGACATTCAGTCCATCACACAGACTAGGGGTCGAGCTGAACTCCTTATACAACGGCGATCGATAAACAATATTCGCTAGGGTTGCGTCTCCTCTACACTTTCCAACCTCTAGTGTTCGTAGGAAACTTCATCTTTAAGTGGATAAGTCGATCACAACCGTCCGATAGGGCATTTTACAACCAGGTCGATGGATTTAGCATTATAGGCGGACGGTCGTCTTTAACGACTAGGAAGTCACCTGAGCTTTGGCCTGCTTTGGATACTGTCTGCGTTAAGGGTCAAAGTTAGTGATATCCGTTGACTGGTACGGTGTTACCAGCTAAATTCACTAGCGAGGTAATCACTCGAGCTTCAATCGATCATCAGGGTAGGGACATGTTCAAGAAGGCACTCTGTAGATAATACATTAGTCGAGGCTCCCATTAGCTACGAGGATGCGAGTAGCATGCGTATTAGCAATCTTCAAGCGAAACTACAACCGGCAATGCATTAGCGGAAATTGGATTCCTGGCATCCCTGTCGATGAAGGACTATAGGCTCGGTAAATCTTCCGTTTCTTCATCGAATCTTTCAGCCTGGCTAGTTTCCTTGTTGCTGAGAATCCGCCTAAGATTAGTTGTTGATGACCGCCAACTGGTGGCCGATCTTCTGTTGATTTTTTGCTCGCTTGGCGTTAGCGTTTCTCGGTCGATCTCTTCCAATCCCTTCGGCGCTTCGAAGAATCGGCTTAGTCTGCCTCGCCTGAACGAGCTTTCGATTCGTCTCGGAGTTGAATGCATCCTCGTGTCATTGACGTGATTGCGATGGTAGAGGCAGACTGTGTTTGGAGAATTTACGCTTGTAAGGTGAGAGCGCATTCCTAGTCTTTGGAAGCGTTCCCGATCTCCACTAGAATCTGAGTCTTCGGGGTGTTTAGGAGGGTGTAAGTTGTGAAATCGTGTAGACGGGGGAAACTTCGGGTGGCTGAGGAGAATTGACGTGGGAGAATTCGTTGCGTCTCTGTGCCGTCAGGAGGTTCCCGCTTCC
>QRFJ01000052.1:227054-294389 GCA_006176705.1 Cocos nucifera | reverse complement strand
GCTGTGGGGGCACATGCGGACCGTCGTCCGAGCTTCTCCCCCCATCTCGTCTAAGGTGAACGAGGCCTTCGACTTTGCTCGCGTTAGGACGAGGTCTTCCTCCTGTTCCTAACGGGCTGTGGGGGCACATGCGGACCGTCGTCCGAGCTTCTCCCCCCATCTCGTCTAAGGTGAACGAGGCCTTCGACTTTGCTCGCGTTAGGACGAGGTCTTCCTCCTGTTCCTAACGGGCTGTGGGGGCACATGCGGACCGTCGTCCGAGCTTCTCCCCCCATCTCGTCTAAGGTGAACGAGGCCTTCGACTTTGCTCGCGTTAGGACGAGGTCTTCCTCCTGTTCCTAACGGGCTATTTTTACTCATTTTTCTCTTGCCATCCCATAATCCTTGTGTCAAAAACCAAAAATGCAGAGCAAAGAAATTTTTGAAGGAAATTTATTGATGATACATCCTCAGATTTTCTGAATTCCATGGCCGGGAAGCATTATCCCTCCGAGTTCCTTCAGGCGATAAGTTCCGGGTCGGATAACTTCCGTCACCTCGTATGGACCTTCCCAATTTGGGGCGAGCTTCCCTTGACTCTGAGGCTGAGTGACAGCGGCTCGTCTGAGCACTAAGTCCCCCACTCTGAACGTCTTGCTTTTAACCCTGGAGTTGTAGTACCGAGCCACCTTCTGTTTATAAGCTGACATCCGGATGCGGGCTTCCTCCCTCCTTTCTTCCAGGAGGTCGAGGTTGACTCTGAGGTCTTGGGGGTTGTGCTGCTCATTGAAGCCCACGACTCGTGCAGAAGGGAGCTTAAGCTCGACTGGGATAACTGCCTCAGTACCGAAGGCCAAAGCGAAAGGTGTTTCTCCAGTTGGCACCCTCTGAGTAGTTCGGTATGCCCAGAGGACATGGTAGAGTTCGTCCACCCAGGCCCCTTTTGCCTTATCAAGTCTCGCTTTGATTCCTTGTAGCAAGGTCCGGTTGGTTATCTCAGCTTCCCCATTAGCCTGCGGATGAGCCACAGAAGGTGAAGCGCTTGGGAGATGTTTAATCCTTCACAGAACTCGGCGAACCTAGCCCCGGCGAACTGTCGCCCGTTGTCGGTTATAAGGGTTCGGGGCAGGCCGAACCGGCAAACTAGTGACTTCCAAACAAAGTCCTGTACCTTGGCCTCGGTAATTTTAGCGAGTGGTTCAGCTTCGACCCACTTGGTGAAGTAGTCAATCGCGACCAAGAGGAACTTCCGCTGTCCCGACGCTGTTGGGAAAGGGCCGAGTATATCCATTCCCCATTGCGCAAACGGCCAAGGTGAATTGAGCGGAGTGAGTTCGGATGCCGGCCGCCTCTGCACACTAGCATTTTTCTGGCAGCGGTCGCACCTCTTTACGTATTCCACAGAATCGCGAAATAAGGTCGGCCAGTAATACCCTTGCCGAAGTAACTTTAGCGACAAAGACCTTGCTCCTAAGTGGCTTCCGCAAAGTCCTTCGTGCACATCCCATAGTGCAAGATTAGCCTCTGAAGGTCGGAGGCATCTCAACAATGGGAGGGAGTACGACCTTTTATACAGCTTGCCTTCGTATAAGACATAGCGGGAGGCCTGATTCTTGAGTTTTCGAGCTTCTTTTTGGTCGTGAGGAAGAACCCCCTCTTTAAGGTACGCGACCAATGGATCGATCCAGCTGGGCTCGAATTCCGTCTGTAGGATGTCTTGAGATTCTTCTGTGGTCGAGTACTTCATAATTTCCAGAAACACTTCTTTGGGCAGTTCGGCTGGAGCCGAAGTGGCCAGTTTGGAAAGGAAATCGGCTCTCGCATTTTCTGTCCTTGGGATATGCTGAATGACGAAACTGCCGAAGGCCGGGGTCAAACTCTTCACCTTCCCGAGGTATCTCACCATGCTCTCCTCTCTTGCTTCGAAAGTTGCCGCCAACTTGGCCGACCACTAGTTGGGAATCACTGTAGACTCGGAGCCGATCTACTTTTAGCTCCTTTGCTATTTTTAATCCGACAATCAGTGCTTCATATTCGGCTTCATTGTTGGTAGCGGGAAACTCGAAGCGCAGCGCATACTCGGCGACAACTCCCTCGGGGCTGACCAAGACCAACCCCGCACCAGCTCCAGTGGAGTTGGATGAACCGTCCACGTGCAGAAACCCAGAAACCTTCAGAGAGGTCGGCGCTTTCCTTGGGGAAGTTCGGTTGTGATGGTTCGGCTTCGTCAAGGCTCGATCTTGCTTTTGTGTCTGTCTCGCTTGATTCAAGTTCGGCTTCGTCTGGAATGGTGCACTCTACTACAAAATCCGCCAGTATCTGGGCCTTGATTGATGGCCTGGGCTGGTAGTTGATGTCGAACTCCGTGAGCTCAATTGCCCATTTTGTGATTCTTCCGGAAGCGTTTGCTCGGTGGAGAACTGCTTTTATTGGTTGATCTGTGAGGACCGTTATGGTGTGCTCCTGAAAATAAGGTCGGAGCCTCCTGGCGGTAATTACGAGACAGTAAGCCACTTTTTCTATCCTTGAGTATCTGGTCTCCGCGTCCCTCAGGACTCGGCTCACGTAGTAGATCGGTCGTTGCGTCTTTGCTTCTTCCCTAACAAGGACTGCTGCCAGGGCCACCGAGGAGACAGCTAGATACAAGAACAATTCTTCCCCATGCTTCAGGTTTTGCCAGCAGCGGGGGCGTGCCGAGGTAGTTTTTGAGTTCCTCGAAATGCTTGTTGACACTCCACCGTCCAGCTGAAGTCCTTTGGTCGCCTGAGAACCTCGAAGAAGGGCATGCAACGTTCAGCCGACCTTGAGACGAAATGCGATTTAGGGATGCCACCCTTCCGGCCAAGGCGCTGAACTTCTTTGAATCATCTTTGGAGTGGTCATTTCTTGAATAGCTCGGATTTTTTGGGGGTTTGCCTCGATTCCTCGTCTCGACACCATGAACCCAAGAAATTTTTCAGAAGGTTACGCCAAAGGCGCATTTGGTAGGGTTCAGTCTCATCTTATGCTTCCTCAAGTGCACCGAAGGTCTCTTCAAGATCGGCCAGATGGTCAGCTTGAAGCTCGGCTTTTGACGAGCATATCATCTACGTACACCTCCATGTTGCGGCCGATCTGCTCCTTGAAAATTTTGTTGACTAAACGCTGGTATGTTGCTCCCGCATTCTTGAGTCCAAAAGGCATGACCTTATAGCAATAAAGACCTCGGCTTAGTGAATGAAGGCTGGTTTTTTCTTCGTCTTCAGGCGCCATGCGTATCTGGTTATAACCAGAAAAGGCGTCCATAAAGCTGAGGAACTCATGACCCGAGGTTGCATCTACCAACTGATCGATCCTGGGCAAGGGGTAACTATCCTTTGGACAAGCCTTTGTTTAGCTTTTTGAAGTCGATGCACATCCTCCACTTGTTGTTTGTTTTCTTGACAAGAACCACGTTCGAAACCCAAGTCGGGTAATGAACTTCCCGGATTAGTCCGGCTTTAAGGAGTTTATCTACTTCTTCAGCGATCGCTTTCTGCCTCTCCGGGGCATGTTGGCGTAGTTTTTCTCTTACCGACCGGTGTTTCGAGTCAACGGCCAGCCGATGTTCCATGACCTCGGCGTCGATTCCTGGCATATCCGCTGGGGTCCAAGCGAAGACGTCTGCATTCCTTCTGAGAAAAGCGACGAGTTGCTCCCGAACCTCGGTCGCCAGGTTGGAGCCGATCTGCACCACATGGTCCGATTTTTCGTCATTTAATGACACAGAGACGAGGTCCTCTGCAGGCTCAGCTCGTTCTTCAGCGAGGTCGTCACGGACATCCAGTCCGTCAACCAGACAGGGGTCGGGCTGATCTCCCTTATACAAGGCGATCGAGTAACAATACTTCGCTAGGGTCCTGGTCTCCTCTGACTTCTCCAACCCCATAGTTCGTAGGAAACTTCATCTTTAAGTAATAAGTCGACACAACCGCCCGAAGGGCATTTAAACCAGGTCGACCGAGGATAGCATTATAGGCGGACGGCGTCTTTACGACTAGGAAGTCGACCTGAGCTTTGGCCTGCTTTGGGTACTGCCCTGCTGTTACGGTCAAAGTTATGATACCTTCGACTGGTACGGTGTTGCCAGCAAATCCAACTAGCGGAGAATTCACCGAGCTCAATCGATCATCAGGTAGGGACATTTTCAAGAAGGCACCGTAGAACAATACATCAGCCGAGCTTCCATTATCTACGAGGATGCGGCGTACATCGTAGTCAGCAATATTCAACGAAACTACAACCGCGTCATTATGCGGAAGTTGGATTCCCTGGCCATCCTCCTCGGTGAAGACTATAGGCTCCGAAATCTTCCGTTTCTTCATCGATCCTTCAAGCCTGCTGGTTTCCTTTTGCTGAGATCCCCCTAAGATAGTGTTGATGACGCCAACGGGTGGCCGATCTTCTTGTTGGTTTTCCCCGCTTGGCGTTAGCGTTCTCGGCCGATCTTCCACCCCCTCGGGCCGCCTTCGAAGAAATCGGCTTAGTCTGCCTCGCCTGACGAGCTCTTCGATCTCGTCCTGGAGTTGAATGCACTCCTCCGTGTCATGACCGTGATCGCGATGGTAGAGGCAGAACTTGTTGGGATTACGCTTGTAAGGGTGAGAGCGCATTCTCTCTGGTCTTGGAAGCCGTTCCCGGATCTCCATCAGAACTTGAGTCTTCGGGGTGTTTAGGAGGGTGTAGTTGTGAAATCGTCGTAGACGGGGAGAACTTCGGTGCTGAGGAGAACTTCGACGTTGAGGAGAACTTCGGTGCGTCCTTCCGTCAGAGCTTCCCCGCTTCCGAGCTTGAGAGGGAATCCGAACTTGCTCGCGACCAGGGGGAGTCCTGGAGCGTGGCCGAGCTTCAATTCGCTTCCTTTCTTCGGAGGGTCTATCCAGCCTGCCGATCAGCCGTTTACCACCGATTTCACCGTCCTTAGCTTCGAAGGCCTCCTCTGCCCGGGCATAACTTTCGGCCCGAGCCAACATATCGGCAAAGTCCCTGGGATACTTTTTTTCCAGGGAGAATAATAGGTCATTTTTCTGAAGGCCGCTCTTGAGCGCGGCCATGGCGACCGATTAATCCAGGTCTCGGACTTCTAACGCAGCGGTATTAAACTGGGAAATGAAAGCCCGGATGGATTCCCCTTCTCTCTGCCTGATGGCCATTAGGGAGTCTGAGCTTCGACGTGGACGCCGACTACTGACGATGTGGGCCGCGAACTGTTGACTCATTTGGTCGAATGACAGGATGGTACTCGGCTTGAGTGCCGAATACCAGTTTCTGACGGCTCCTTTAAGAGTAGAGGGAAAAGCCCGGTACAGGATGGCGTCTGGCGCACCATGAAGCAACATCGTCGTTCGAAAGGCTTCCAGGTGGTCGACCGGATCAGTGGTCCCATCATAGCTCTCAAACTGTGGGAGTTTGAAGTTCGGCGGGACTGGTTCTTGCATAATTTTTTATGAGAATGGAGGGTCGGTTCGGATCTCATTACCATATGAGGGAGGAGCGTGGCGGAGTTCTTCGATCCGACGACTCATTTCCAAGAGCCTTCTATCCAGGAGATCTTCATGGTCTCTTATTTCTAAAGTCTTCTTGCTGATCGGATGAAAAGCTTCTCCCTGGGATGAGCTGCGGTCCGAACAAGGGCTCTCCTTCCGTTGCTTTCCTTTTTCGGGAATTGGAGGTCGGGTAGCCCATGTCGATTGCCTCTGGACTGGACAATGCGGCTCCGGAGGATCCGGGACCGGTTGGACTGGTACGGCGGCTTGCTGGTGCACAGCTTGCACCGCTTGAACGGCCTCAGTGAGGCCACGAACTTGCTGGACGAGCAGGTTGAACTGTTCAGCGTCTACCGCGGCCTGGATTATCGGAACTGGAGCGGTAGCAGGCGGACCCAGACGGGATCGGGCCGCGGAGGCCACCGATCGTCGGGCTGCGGAATGAGCCTGAGTCACTGGGGCTGGAGCTGGAGCGGATGGACTCGAACGAGATCGGGCCGCGGAGGCCGCCGATCTTCGAGTGGAGGCTCTCCTGGGGGGCATTTTTTCTCTTTGGAAAGGAATTAGAATTGAAAAGAAGAAAGGTCTCTCGAGCACTCCTTTAAGAACAAAGGAACACCGGCTTCCTTTAAGAAGGGAATCTTCGTCGGTAGCCTTTCTTCCAGTGCCAATCTGTTGACGTAGAAACTTATCGTCGTCGGAGTTGAGGCCGAAGAGGCTGCCATCGAAGACCTGCAAAATAAAGTCTCGCTCGGAACCGGTGGGGGGTGGCTCCGGCAAGACCCTCCGACGCTCAAGTTAGTTCCTGTCAACAGGAATGGAGTGCTCGATAGAGTATGGAGGAGAAGAAAAGGGTTTTCAGAACCTATTGTAAAGGTATCCGGAGGGTCCTTTTTATAAAGGGAGCTTATTGTAACCGTCCTGTCGGTCGTTATTATCGATCGTTATTGCTGATAAATGCCGATCGTTATTGCTGATAAATGCCAATCGTTATTGTCGATCGTTATTGCTGATAAATGCCGATCGTTATTACTGTTGTGTAACCGTAGTGAGATTGCCTGCAGGAATCCATCATAAGGAGTTCGGTCATTGAGAAGCTCGTCCATTGAAGAAGTTTATAGAGAGTCTGGCTTCCGTAGAAACTCGGCCCGAGAGGAGGTTTTGGGGAAGTTCGGCTCCCGCAAGGGTCTGGCTGAAGCCCGGTTGCTGGGGGTCCGAAGGAGTTCGGCCCGGAGCCTGGGCGCTGGGGAGTTCGGCCGTTGGACAGGAGTTCGAGGAGCTCGGCCGCTAAGAGGGTTGAACCAAGCTCGACCGCCGGGGTCTCGGCCGAAGCCCGGCCGCTCGGAGTCCAAAGGGGCTCGGGTAATAAGTAGTTCGGCCGCTTGAGGAGTTCGGCTGCTAGGAGTCTGAAGCTCGGCCGTTTGATAGTTCGGTTGGTTGAAAGACTTCGGCTGAGGCTCAGCCGCTGAGAAGCTCGGCCGGATGTAGTAGTTCAGCTAGGACGCGTCCACTGAAGTTCTTCCGCATTGACCACATCAGGCTGGGATCGAACTTGACTTTGGCAGGAGCGGGATTTATCCCCAACACTCATCATCATCTTTCTTTAGTAAACTTAAAATTTCTTATTGAACCCAAAACACAATTGATCTTTCTCCAAGCCAAAATTATTAATATCTTCTTAAATATTTTATAATCATCAAAATCAATTCTTTGAGCAACATATACCTTTTTAAATTTAAGATATTTATATATAATTTATTATAGGTTGTGCCCAACTGTAGTCATGTATTTTAGTAGCCAGAACAAAAGCTCAAATCTAGTAAATTATATACAAATATTTTGGCTTTTAATATGCATACACCCTTGGCTAAGTTCTAATCATCATCTCGTGTTCAATTTTTAAGAATAATTTGACTAAATATAAAAATTTGAAGTTTTAGAGAGAATAAAAAAGAATATAAGATAGTTTAAGAATCAAATAGGTTAGAGAGTGATCCATTTGCTTATCTTTAACATAAAGATAGTCATAGGGGTTTATGAGCATATGGTAAAAATTAAGTAGTGACGTGTTCTGAAGTGTTAGATAGAAATTTGTAATTACCTCCAACCTTACGGGGTCAGTCTAATTCATTCTTTTATTTTATATTTTTTTTATTTATTTAATGTTATCACCTTTCTTTCTTCATTCTTCTATTGTTGTTTGTAGACTTGGTCTAAAATGTGCATAAAAAATACTTTGTACACCATATGCGGTATAATAACATTGACATGTAGTGTACCATACCATCCTATTGAACCATATAGCTACTACTTTCCAACATACAATAAATACCTATAATTCTGCTGTTTGGTTTAAAATTTTTGTCATTCAAAATTTAAAACAAAAAAATGAAATTATAATATTTATTGCACATTGGAAAATGATGCTATATGGTTCAATTATATGTACGATGCACAATAATTACTTAATGTGCATATTATATTCATTCGCTATGATTGGTTGCACTACACACGAAGCTAAATTATGGAGGCCCATGATCATGCTTTCACTAAGATGTGATCAAGGCCTTTTTAGACTCATCCAGTAATGTGGCATAGATGCCAGTAGAAATTCTTTCTATACCACGAATGGTGTAGCTCCGCAAATACCGTTCGTGGTGATTGACTCTCATGCAGGACTAGAGTGAAAAAAAAATTCGAGCATCATACTCCGATCCCGTGCAAGAGCCAATCACCGTGGATGGTATCCATAGAGATACACCACCCATGGTAGAAAGTATTTTCTTAGATGCCAGTAGCCACCCATTCCCCTCTTTGAATTCTATTGCAAAGCCAAGTAAGAAAATCTACAAAACCACTCCATCTACCGTCTCTGGGACAAGACCACTTCTATTGAGCTAATAACTTGCTCATCTCCTAGCTTTCAACGGATTCGAGCACCTTGTCCCCGCCACTTATATTTTTCTTCTAGAAACTCTTTAGAAAACTACATAATTCACTGTAGCAAAAGTGATCATGTCTCTACATGATCTGCACCATCTCATCTGCATCTAGGGATGGCAATAAGTTGGATATGGATCGGATTAGCCTATATCCATATTTGTGCTGCAAGTAAAAATTCTATACCCATATCCGCCCTATATTCACTTCAGATCGGATCAGATCGGATCTAGTAGACATACGGGTCGGATCGGGTCGGATATATAAGAGAAATTAATCGAATCAGATCGAGTCGAATACATCTAAATAATATAAAATTATTATAATTTTGAATGAAAAATATATTAAAATTATATCGGATCGAGTTCTTATCGGTGCATACTATTATCCGTATCCAATCCGAACCTACTTCAAATTTTTCTTTTTAGAATCCATACCCATCCTGAGTTGCAATCAGATCGGATCGAGTACCTACAGCTCGGATAAAATTGCCATCCCTATCTACACTTCATTGTAACTCCACATGCAACTCTGTGTCTAATTAACCCCTATATTTTGGCACACTTCTGGCCCTTCATTTAACACCACAACATCACATGTCACCTTTACATAATCTCGAGCTGAACACCAGGAACCTATGGAGTCTAGTACACCAAGCAAACTTAGATTCCTACAAATCTTTGGGACATTTTGTATCGTATTAAAAGTATGTGTTGCACCATTAAATAACAAGATTTTCACTATCTCTATACCATTGATCCCACAAGTTGAAATATCAACCAAATAGTGCCTTCCTTTGCCTCAAGGAATTGAATCAATCCCTCATCCACATTCTCGATCTCCTTCGTGGCCCTTTCGAAGTCATACTTGGTACTTGCTCTGGCATGGTTCTACAAGGCAAAATATTGAAGTTCTTCAAAGTTGCATGCATACGTAGAATCCAGGATCTGCAGTTGGAAGCAAGGATTATAAAGTATCCATGAGAGCCTGTATATGAGACAACAAAAGTCATAAGAATTATTGATCCAATGGCTACTAGTTGCATACCTAATAGTATTGAAGTAATGATACCTAACTTTTATCTGTTAAACATGATCAGCAAGCAGGAGAGTTAGAAAAGAAAGTCCAACTCTCCTTGGGCTCTACCTCAATAACCGTCCATGCATTAAGATATAATTTGTCATTACCATCTTTTAGAATGATGGTAGCAACTAGCAAAGAAAAGATCCTTTTTGATGGTTTTTCTATCAAGACCAATTAGTAGTCTACATCCTGTATAAAATCCTTTTTTACAAACACCAAGACAAACTAAAGCCTCCTAAATGTTGGCCTTCTATCTTCACCTTGCCTCTGCTCATTCAATAACACTACGCTACTAGGATTTGTCCTTTTGATCACCTCACAGTATTCCTATAGATGGCCATACTGCTTATGGCTCCCGGCCTTCTATAATTTGAATTGCAATCGTCCTAGCCCTATAGCTCTATGACTTGGTTGCGAACACCTTCACGTCCCTTCTAACCTTCTTTTTGGATCCTTTCAATGTTTTTTTACTGTGAGATCTGATATCCTTTAAGCATCTCTCTGCCAAGCATCTAGTGTTAATATTATTGCAAAATTGGCTTTTATGATTGTGTATAGGATGAAAGGTTTTAATCTACAAATTGTCCTCCCTTTGTGCTAGAGTTGCATATATTCTCCACCCATATTTCTTCTTGCAAACTACTAGTTAAAACTCTCCACCTGTCATTCTTGTTAAAAGTTAATGAAATTTGAAATTAAAGCATCGCGACTGTTCAAGTAGGACACCAGTTTATGAAAACTTGCAACTCTATATGAAGTGATGCACCTATCATTGAAGCATTGCAACTCTACATGAAAAGATGCATCTATTCATGTCTACATATTTCTATAAATACTCACATTTGTAATCATTTTTTAGTATGTATGAGATTTTATTATCCAATTCTCAAGTCTCTATTTTCTCATTCAGAAGAAGAGGAGTGGAACTCGTAAGAGAGTTCACATGTACTCCAACAAAGTGGTATCAGAGTGGGTTTTTCACCTACAATGGAGAAGCTATCAACCTCAAACTCATTAAATTCTCTCTATCCAATTTTTGATGGAGAAAACTATGAGTTCTGGCGCATTAAGATGAGAACTCTACTGTTGGCAGAGGGTGTGTGGAATGCCTGAAGGTTAAATTTCAAGAACCAGAAGGAGTGCAACTCACAGAAGAAGCAAAGAAGCAACTAGACAAGAGTAGAATGATAGATGCTCGGGTGTTGGCTCGTATTCAAGCCGGAGTTTCTCCCACAATTTTTCCTCGAGTCTTTGCCTTGAATACCAAGGAGACGATCGACAATCTGCACTTAGATTATAAAATTTACGCAGAGAGTTTGAAATGCTGTAGATTAAGAAAACAAAATCTATGTCCGAATTCTTTTCTTGGATATCTGAACTCATAAACCAAATAAAGACCGGAGGAGATAATATTACTGAACAACATATTATATTGTGGAGAAGATCCTTGTAAGTCTTCCTCCATTTCTGGTTTGCAAGAGCATGACTACTTCCAGAGAAGAATTTGCACTACTAAGAATTTGATGCAGATCATAAGTTTAGAAAGTGGATAGCTTGGTTATTTGATTGCAAACTAATAGCTTTGATCAATTAGCTTTTCTAAAGTTGTCCTAGAAAATACGTGTCACTTTAAAATTAGTAAGTATTACAACAATGCAAACCCATGTTTTGGTCACTCTTGTTCCCTTCTTCCATATCGCTCTCTCTTCTATGCCAAACGTTAGTCCCAAAATCCAAATTCCTTCACCACCTTGACACTTGATCCTCTAAGTCTTCCTTCATGATGCCACTTAGCAGTAGTGGTGGTAAAGTCGATGCTATTGATTGCCATTCCTCTACTACGCTCATGAAGGTGTGGATCAGATGTGGCAATGCAAAAAATAGAAAGGGAAAGAATCATAAATATTTTTTAAAAAATATTTGGCACGGTACCTTCATTAAAGTTCTCTTTTGGAAATAGTGATATCTCCATCATGATGCAAATGGATCGTTGAAATCCAATCCCCAAGTACAGTTTCTAATACTTTTAAGCTCTAGAAGAAATGCATCCTCCAGACCAAGCAGGCAGAATTCTCAATTTGGGAGAGAATAAAAGCGAAAATTTTAAAAAAACAAAGTGGAGAATTGATGGATGGAAGGGGGAAGAGCTTTTAGAAAATTCTCAACCTACCCCTGGTCATGGAATCTTATGTTTGTTATGTGAATAGCAGCAAAGTCATGGATCGCGCGGTATATATATCCTTTAGCCCAACCAAATTCATAAATTGAATTGGTTTTATTTTTTTTAAAACATGTTTCTACTAAATATCATATTTATCTACAAAAATTATCCCCTTCGCAATTGAAAGGAAGGGATTGGGGTGAAGATGGAAGCTTTTATATTAGCATTATAGTTTTTTTTCCGCAACAACCGCACTACTTAAAGAAGAGGGTCGCTTTTATTATAGTTCATATTTAAATAAGCAATTTTATGAAAATGTAAAGAATATTTACTAATTTAAATCTTTGACGTCTCAGTTAAGGAGATATGTGCCGTCTAGTAAAGCCATCAATCATTGGCTGTCAAGGAGATTTATTCACTTAATCTCCTTGGTAAAATAGTGGAAAGTTTCCTGCAAAAGGACCGGGAGCTTTGATAAATATTGGATCTTTCTTGGACGGAGACGAGTAATTGGTTTGCTGGGAGAACAATTCTAATTGATGGTAGTGGTGAAACATATATGCGCGCGCGCGGGTGAGAGAGAGATCGAGAAAGATTGAGATTTTATCAGATTTCTCTTTTAGTTAAGCTTGTGGAACTATATATGATTGAGATTTAAGATTTAAGATTTATTTGGTATTGCTTTTATTCTTTTTAGAAAAATAAAAATTTAGAAAATAAAAATATATTTGGTAATATTTTTTTTTATTTTTTAAATATTATTTTTGTTATAAATGGATGTTGAAGTCGATATTAATGATTCTTTAGGAATTAGAATGAGAAATATTATAACAAATGGACGATGAAGTCGATATGGATGAGTCTCTAGGAATTAGAATGAGAAATGTTATTTTTTTTTATAAATGAATAAAAAATATTATTTTTTTTTATAAATGAATGAGAGATTATTTTCTTTGCAATTTGGATTAAAAAATTTATAAAAAGACTTGAAATAGAATGCGGAAGTGGATTACCTTGTAAAAAGATTTCTTCTCTCTCTCATTTTCTTATTGTGTCTCTTCACTTTCCATTATATATTCACAACATGTTATCAGCACGAGAAGCTTTGCAATCTAGTAGTGCAAGGCATCTTCAAATAGAAGAGGTTCCAAGTTTGAATCCACTTTGGTTTATTCTTGAAGGTATATTTTAAATTTTAATTGCATTCTTTTGAAAATTGAACCCCTTCCTCAACCTCTATTAAGAAAATCTTGAGAATTATTTTCAGAAGCTTTCACAAGCTATTTGATTGTAGAATAGATTTATAAAAGATATAATTATTGATATTTATTTATTTTATAATTTTTAGTTTAAATATGTCAAATTTGGCAAATTTGCAATTCACTATTTTTTATATTACGGACAAGAATTACCTATCTTGGATTCTGAATGTTGAAATGCATCTCAATATTATGAATTTTGGAACTACGATTCAAGAAAGAAATATTGCATCCCTGCAAGATCGTGCGAAACTTTAATTTTTCTTCAGCATCATATTGATGAAGGTTTAAAGATTGGATACCTTACTGTAAAAGATCCACTAGTATTATGAAATAACCTAAAGAAAAGATACGATCATCAGAAGATGGTCATTCTTTCAAAGGCACGATATAATTGGATAAACCTAAGGTTGCAAGATTTTAAAATCATTTCTAAATATAATTCTACTATGTTTTGGATCAGCTTATACTTAAAACTATGTAGAGAAAATGTAATAGATGAGGATCTGTTGAAAAAGATATTCTATACTTTTTATGCCTCAAATATGCTTTTGCAAAGCAGTATCAACAATGCAGATTTAAAATATATTCTAAATTGATTTCATACATTCTGATAGCTGAGCAGAATAATAAATTATTATTAAAGAATCATGAGTCTCACCCGACCGACTCTACACCATTCCCTGAAGCAAATGCTATGTCATCCCAAAATAATGATCATGGGTATGAATGAGATCGTAGGCATGGCCGTGGTCATGGTTGTGGTTGTGGCGATTTTAACAATACTACAGCAAACCACTTGAAGTAGCAGAATCTAAAAATAGGTACAAGCTCTCATCTAGAAAAAAGATATAGCCTAGAAATAATGTTTGCTATATATGTAGAATGAAGGATCACCGATCATGTACCTGTTGTATGCTAAAGCTCTAGCAGCTTTATATCAAGCTTCTATGAAAGAGAAGGAAAAGAAGTTTGAGACAAACTTTGCAGATTTGTTTAATAATGATAATGACAATCCAAATGTGCCTCCTTTTGACGTCTCCAACATTTTTGCCCATCCTAAAGGAAAAATTGACCACATGACTATTGATGGAGAAATAGTTAAAGAATAACTTTTATTATATTTTCTTTATTTCAATAAAATATCTTATCTATGTACTAATATTTTGAAATTAATAAATGAACTATTATGTAAAATTAATATCTTATTTATTTTCTAGATTAAACCTAAAAATGAATGCGGAAGAATTTCTACAACTCATACCATACTTTAGGATCAAAAATATTTTTCACAATTAACCTTTATAAATAAAAATGTAAGTATAATTTTTGATACTTCTAATATAATTGAAGGCTTCAAAAGAGCAACTATAATACTATCAGGTGGTAAAAAGTTAGAAATCAGAAAAGCTCTTTACTCAGCATAGTCTAAAAGAAATTTACTAAGCTTTAAGGTTATCCATCAAAATGGATATCACATTGAGACAAAAAGTGAACATGATAAAGAATTTTTGTGCATCATTTCTTATGATTCAAACAGAAAACTTGAGCTACAAAAACTTTTTTTTCTTTCATCGGGATTGTACTAAACAATGATTCATGCAATTGAAAGAAATATAGTATTGAACTAGATTTTCACTAATGAAGAAATGTTTATTCTCTAGCATAAATGACTTGGTCATCTTGGATCAATAATGATGCATAAAATTATTGAAAACTCAAATGGACATCAATTAAAGAACTAGAAGATCCTTCTAACTAGTGATTACCATTATTCTGCATGTTCACTGGAAAAATAGATACATAAACCTTCATTCACAAAGTTAGCAATTGAATCTCCTACATTCTTGCAATTCAAAGAGACAAATGTAGTCCAATTCATCCCCTTTGTGGATCATTTAGATATTTTATGGTCCTAATTGATGCTTTCATAAGATGGTCCTATGTTTTCTTGTTGTCTACTCAGAGCAGGGCATTTGCTAAATTGCATGCTTTAATAATATGATTACGAGCATAATTTTCTAATTTCTCTATAAATCTATTCGATTAGATAATGCAACTAAGTTTACTTCAAAAATCTTTGATAACTTTTGATGTCAGTTGGAGTCGGTGTTGAACATCCTGTTGCTCAGGTGCATACTCAAAATAGCTTAACAGAGTCATTTATTAAAAAGTTGCAGCTCATTTCTCGATCATTATTAATGAAAACTAGGTTGCCTGTATCTATTTACCGGCATGCTATTTTACATGCTGCATCACTAATTCAAATTAAACCAACTGCTTACCATAAATATTCCCTACTATAACTTATAGTTGGTTAATGATAAGAGCATGATGTTGTCATTAAGACATCGTATTTATCAGTTTAATTCTGACTTCTTAAAATAAATTAAAAATAGATAGCAAGTAGTGAGTTGGATCGAATCCATAGAGAAGGTAGTGTTTTAGTTTTGAAATTTTTGATTTTTGAAAAAAGAAAGAAAAAATTTTTAAAATTAATTTAAAGTTGAAAAATAAAATTATAAATAAAAAATAAAAATTAAAAAGTACATAAAATTAAATTTGGTACTAAGATCTACTAATTAGATCTTAGCATCTACTTGCAATAAAATAAAGAGTAATAATTAAAGTGCAAAAATTAAATTATAATTAAAAATAAAAAGCTAAAATTTAAAGTGCATAAAAAAATTTTATATTAATTAAAAGTTCATAATTTAAATACATAAAATTTAAAAATAAAAAAAAAATAAAAAATAGTTGATCACTGATTTTAGATCGACGTCGACATTGAGATGGTGTAGAAGCCAACTTTTCTTCACAGCACCATTGCCTTGAAGTAGTTTCTAACCCAAGCATGGCTCTAATCTTTACCAAACTCCTTTTCATGATCAAAGATAATTAATTCTGGAGGCCTAGGGTCTTATTGATAGGTGTTGGAGGACTGGAGTCTTTTGTTGCAGGTAATGTGGGACTAAGGGCTATTTTAATCATTAAAATATGAAGAAATTCGAATAAAATTTGGATTAAAACAGCCTCTGGATGCATTCAGTTAAGTTCCTTGAATTCTGACCGTCAAATTATGATCAAATGGTTCAAAAATTATCAAAAATGGATGTGTAATAGCCAAGATCCACTCAAATTTGATTCTGACCATCCGATGGAGCTTTGATGAGAGAGATCTAGCCATCGATTGCATGTTGGGTGTTTAAATCAAGTTGGGAGCTTCCTCTGTCGTCCAATCATTGCCTAAAACGGGCGCAACCATCTAATCATGCACAAGGAGTTTAAATCAAGCTAGGATCTTTTGTCTATCATTGGATCAAGATCTGGAAGCTTATAGGCCATTGGATCGGCATTTGGAGCACCTAAAACCATTGGATCAAGGAGAGCTAGGAAATCAAATCAAAATTAAAAAGAACCTTGGTCGTTGGATCTTAACCGCAAACCACCACAGCCATCCGATGGTGTAATTACTATTTATGTAGACCACCTAGACCGAGTGTACTGTAGACCACAACCAATCAGCATGCACCATATTATGTGAAATTACCATTTTGCCTCTATACGTCACGATGCATTTTCTATAAACCTCTTAACGATCTAGGTTCACCATATGGCAGTGTGTGATTGGCTGTCTAGTACTGAGCTGGCAGTCCATGCCTAGTTTTATGAACCAACGAGTAGCTTCTATGACTGAATCGACTTTGACGACTTGGCTTGGTGCACCAGCGTGGCTTACAGAGTCAGCTAAGCCATTTTTCTTTTTTATTTTAATATTTTTTTAAAAAATTCATATCTAATCCATTTTAGGTCTGATTTACTTTAAATTTATTTCATTATAATCAAAAAAATGAGCTCTTTTTATTGATAATAATATTTTATTTTTTATTTTTATTATTTTTAATTAATTTTTTAATTAATAAAATATTAATTTCTTAAAAATATATATAAATTGATTATTAATTTTTAAAAATAAATATAAATTAATTGATAAATTAATATTTTTATTGATGAATTTATGGTACTTATTATACCCTCCAACTTAAGCTTTGCTCATCCTCGAGTAAAGAAAAAATTTAATTTTAGATATCTCTTTAACTTTAGAATTTTGAACTTTACCTGAGCAATTTTCAAAATAGCCATTGATGTTCAGTAGAGCTTAAGTAAAGTATGTCATTGGGGTATTAGTACTTACTAATATAGAAATTAAGTAAAGAATATTTAATTTTTCTAAACTTTTTCTAAATTATTCTTATCTTTATCTCTGAATCATCTAGACTTTCATATAAATAAGTGTATTGCTACTTCCTCCCTTCATTTATTAATTTTTTATTCATATTGCCTACTTTTTGATGCGAATATCATTGCTTACTTAGGCAATGAGATCCAAATACTCGATGAAAAATCAATATTTTTTTTTATTTATTTTTTAATATTATACCACTATTGAGTGTCTTAATCCTTTAAGCTTTCTATTTGATCCATGTAGCAAGTCTTGGGCCAATGACTCCCAAACCAGTTGACTTTAGAGCACTAGATATAAAATAGCCCTCGAGCTTACTAGCTCGAATCAAATAGGCTACGAGTTAAGACTAGCTTTATAACAAATTTTTTTGTTCTTTCCATCTTTTGATGTGAAATTCAATGCTTGCTTAGGCAAAGAAGCCCGGTTATTCAGTAAGAAGTACTTAGAAATTATTTTATTCTATAATCTTTTTTATGTAAAGAAATATATAGTTATCATACATAAGTTTATAAAAAATAGACTTTTCTTTGATGCTAGTAGAAAAAATTAGAAATGCTCAAAGAAATATTTTATATTCTAGACATAACTTTTTATTGAGTTTTCTTAATACTTGGTCCCTCAGTATCTCACAAATTTTTTAATCTATGCATCAATTTTATTTTAAAAATGCTTAGTTCAACTCGATTCTTAAGTATAATTGGGTGTCTAAATACTAAATACTAATTTCTTCAAGGACTTAAAAATTTTAAAAATATTATTTTTCTTTCCTCCAACTTAATCGATATTATCCTCAATGGAGAAAGAAAATAAAAGATGTAATAAAGAACAGAAATAAATACACCTAACTTAGTATGTTCTCATGGTCCAACATATGCCTTTGAAAATTTGACTCTCCCTCCAACTTTATTCAAAATATTCTAAAAAATAAACTAAAAAGATAAATTAAATAAAATAACTAAGTATTGGGTTGCCTTCCAACAAGTACTAAGTTTACCGTCTTCAGCCAGACACAATGCAGCTTACTATTCTGTGTCAAATATTGGATTGATAAATTCCAATGATTTTAGATTATCAATCTCAGAAAGATAGTTTATGATCTCTTTATTAATATATTCATTATTAATTTTAGAAATATAATTTATGATCCCATTCTTAGATCCACATTTTTCAAGAATTTCTCCTATTTGTTCTTCTAGAATGTTCATGAATTGAGTTTTTGGGTTAGGAGTTAAATTTAATATAATGGGTGCTGGATGGATGACTAAAGGTGGCTTTAGTTTTAGAGATAAATTAATATGATCTTGCTTAAATGACTCCATTGATACTTCATTACATGCTTCTTGATTTTTGTAAGAAGAACTGACTTCTAGGGTTGAAGGAAACAGGACTTTTGGTTTATAGGTCTCAGGTAACTCATCTATTCTCTTTTTCTCTATGTCTATCTTATTTAAACTAAAACTAGCATCAGTACTAGTTTCAGACTCAGGTTCTTCTATGTGGTTAGCTTCAGTACTAATATTTTTTTCTAAATTTTTATCTTAGCTAGCATCAGTACTAGCTTCTATCACCTAATCTTGGTATGGATCTATAAAAATTCTATAATTTTTAAGTTCAAAAATTACTTTGATATTCTCTAATTGAAAATTCTTAAGTGGGATATTAGATTGATATTTTGATCTAGATGGTTGATGGACATTAGGTGGGTTATTTATAAGATTCGATTGGCTCAGTAATTGACCTAGTTCTCTCCTCGTGTTAGACTCAACTAATTATCCTATTTGAGCTTCTAGTCTAATGATAGATTCTTGTTGAGTCGAGATCGATTATTGTTGATTCAGAATTAATTATTGAAGTTGGTTAAATCTATTATCAGCTAGATTGGTCTGTTGAGGAGGTGGGTATGATAGCTGATTATAATGCAATGGCTAGGTAAATTGGCTAGGCTGACCAATATTATAGGCATAGTTTTGATATTGGAGCCTATTTTGATAATTTTGAATAGATAAAATTTGAGTCTAAGCCTGAGTCTATTGGGGTATCCAAGAAAAATTAGGATGATTCCTTTAATTTGGGTTATATATATTTGAAAAAGGATCATTAATTGACTTGAGAGTAGTCTTGTGCAGCTTGAACTTGTTCTTGGATAAAAGATGAAAACTATGCAACCGTAGGATATTCATTCACATGATGGGTTGGGCTAGCATAGATTGAATAAATTTTTTGATAATTAGAGGATGATGTGAATTGTGCAGGAGATTGTTGATCTAGGATTAGGAGTTGATCTAATTTCTGAACAAGAAGGTCCTCTTTATTTATCAAATTCAAATCAATCTTAGGACTAGATTCTAGATGTTTAAATTCATGGATCCCTGCCCAGGATTGATAGAAAGATAACGAAGCATGATTTATTGAGTTTTCACTCAGAATTTCAAATAAAGTATAGGCTTCATCCTCATTCTTGTTCATAAATGTACCTCCACAAGATGCATCTACTAATTATCTATATTGATCTCCTAAATCCTCATAAAAACTTTGAACGATTTACCACTTAAACAGACCATGATGTGGGCATTTTCTAATAGGTTTTTTAAGTCTCTCCCATGACTCATGAATTTATTTTTCTAGAAACTGAATAAATTCAGTGATAGCTCGCCTCATGGTATTGGTTTAGCCTATGGAATAAAATTTCTTAAGAAATTTATATTGTAATTCAGCCCAAGTTTTAATTGATCTTTCTATTGTGCCAAGCCAGTACTTGATTTTATATTTTAATAAAAAATAAAATAAAATTAATCTAAGGACATCATCAGTTAAATTTTGAATCCTCATCGTAGAGCAAATTTCTAAAAATTCATCTAGATGCTTGTAAGGATCTTCATCGATGTTTCCATAGAAAGATGGGAGCATCTAGATTATGGTCGACTTGATCTCATAGTGGGTAGCATGGATATCAAATAATTGGATATAAGTCGATGGATTATAGGTAGAAGAAATAAAATATTTCTTCATCTGTCTAGGTGGTTCTTTAAAATTTTCAGCCATTTAGTTATTGGGTTTAATACGATTCAGCCTTTCAATTTTATGGTTGAATTCAACTAGATCTAAGTAAAATAATTTTCTATCGTGTATATACTAGTGCAACCCTAATATATAGTTCAAAATTTTTTAAAATTATTTTATTATTTTTTTATATTTTATATTTTTTATTATTTTATTATTTTTTTAAAAAATATTTTATTATTTTATTTATTTTATTATTATTTTTAATTTAATTTAATTTAATTATTATTTTTTAGTTAGTTTAATTTAATTTTATTTTATTTTTAATTTAATTTTTATTTTATTTTTGAAGAGAAAAGGAGAAGAAAGAAAGAAGAGTTCTAAAGAAGAGGTTCTAAGTAGTTCTAAAGCTAAGAAAAGAGAGAATATTAGTTTTAATTAGGTTTAATATTGATTAGCAATTAAGTTAGATAAACAATCCTAACTAAGAATTGTTCTAGATCTAGACAGCTCCTAACTACCAAAGTTATCTTCAAATCTTCCAAGTATAAGATCAGCCAATCAACTGGCCAAGTAAGTGTAAGATCGATGGAAATCTTCTCGTTGCTTGTCTTAGACACCAATTATGCTTGGCCAGATAAGCTAACAAAATTAATTAAGTAACCACCTTTCTTCGGGCCCAATCATTTCTGAACCACTTGCCTAGACACCAGTTAAATTGGCTAACCCTAATCTGATCTAACTTTTAGAGTTTCTTATCCTATTGAGCTCGAGTTCTTAGGGCCAATGTCTAATTGATTTTAAAATTAAAGGCTTAGATCAATGTAGAATGTTGGTTGGTTGTTTGTGGGCTAAAAAAGGGTGATCAAATCCCCACCTTATGTTGTTTAATTGGATTGTACCCTTAAGTTGGTTTAATATGAATATGCATAAAAAATTTTTCAAGTAAGAAGTTCTATGCAATTTAAACTAGATGCATGCAACTAATTAAAGTTGAGATGCTCACCTTATCTCCTGCAATCACCAAAATAAAAATAAAAATAAAATTAATATGATGCATGCTCTAAGCAGTTAAGATTTCTAATCTTGTGATCAATCTTTTAATTAGGTTTAAAAAGATAATTTTTTAAGAAAAAAGAAAAAATTAAAATAAAATTTTAATTTCTAATTAAACCTAAATTATAAAAAAATAAAATATTATTATCATGCTCTTATTAAGAAAATATAATTATAAGAGCTCAATTAAAAGAGCTAAATTTTTTGAGTACAATGAAATAAATTTAGAGTAAAACGAAGCTAAAATGGACAAGATATGAAATTTTAAAGAAAAAAAATTAAAATAAAAAAAGGAGTTGGCTTAGTTGGCTCGCTCAACCAAGCCGGCATGCCAAGCCAAGCTGCTAAAGCCAACTAAGCCATAGAAGCTATCCGTCGGTCCACGAAACCAAGTATGGACTGCCAGCTCAGCAGAAGGCAGCCGATCACAGGCTGCCACATGGTGAACCAAGACCCTTAAAGGGTTTACAGAAAATCTATCATGGCTCATGAGATATTTTCATCATTTCAAGTGGCAAAGACAGGCAATAATTCATTACAGTCTGCAGTGTGCCTGGTCCATGCAGTCCACATGAACAGTAATTGTGTGATCGTGCGGTTATGGTTATTTGCGGTGAAGATCATACAACTGAGGTTGATTTTTGATTTAAAGAAGGATTCTAGAACCTTTATTTGACATGATCCAATAGCCACGCGCATCCTAGGCAATGATTTGATAGTTCGGGAAGCTCCCGGCGATGATCCAACCTCACAGTAATGATCAAACGGCCTGATCTTTTCCAAATAAACTCCATTGGAAGATTAGAACTTAATACGACTTGATCTGGGCTGATACACATTCATTTTTTGCATTTTTTGGACCATTGGATTTCTATTGATTGGCCAGATTTCACCAAAACTCAATAGAATGCATCCAAAGGCTATTTTAATCTAATTTTCACTCAAATTTTATTATTTTTGATGATCAAAGTCTTCCTTAGTCTCATATTGCCTATAGAAAAATCTTTCAGTCCTCCAACATCTATTTAAAGGACCCCAAATCTCCAAATCAAATTATCTTCGATCATGGAAAGAAGTTTAGTAAAAGTTATAGCCATGCTAGGGTTAGAGGCTGCTTCAAGATAATGGGTGCTGCGAAGAAGAGCTGGCTTCTATACCATCTCAACGCCAATGCCGATCCAAGATCAGAGATCAACTTCTTTTATTTTTTTCTTTTTAAATTTTATGTATTTAAATTTAAAAATTTTAATTAATATAAAATTTTATTTTTATGCACTTTAAATTCATACTTTTTATTTTAAATTATAATTTAATTTTTATACTTTAATTATTGCTCTTTATTTTATTGCAAGTAGATGCTAAGATCTAACTAGTAGATCTTAGTATCAAGTTTAATTTTTTGTATCATTTAATTTTTATTTTTTATTTATAATTATATTTTTCAACTTTAATTTTTTTTTATTTTATAAAAATCAAAAATTTTAAAATTAAATATTGTCTTCTCTATGGATTCGACCTGACTTGCTACTATCTACGTGCTCTTAATTATTTTAAAGGAAGTCAGATTAAACTGATAAACATGGTATCCTAACAATAACATCATACTTTTTTATTTTAATTTATTTTAAGAAGTTAGATTAAACTGATAAATATGATATCCTAATAATAATATCTTTTTTATTATTATTATATTCTTTATTTTTTCATCTCCATTGAGGATAATATTGATTAAGTTGGAGGGAAGAATAATAAAATTTTAAAATTTTAAAATCCTTGAAGAAATTAGTATTTAGTATTTAGATATCTGATTATACTTAAGAATTGAGTTGAACTAAGTATTTTTTAAAAAAAATTAATACATAGATCAAAAAATTTATGAGATATTGAGGGATCAAGTATTAAGAAAATCCAATAAAGAGTTAAGTCTAAAACATAAAAAGTTTTTTCTTTGAGTATTTCTATTTTTTTTTTACTAGCATCAAAGAAAAGTCTACTTTTTATGAACTTATATAGGATAACTATATATTTTTTTATATAAAAATTTAAAATAAAATAGTTTTCAAGTACTTTTCACTGAGTAATCGGGCCTCTTTGCCCAAGCAAGTATTGAGTTTCGCATCAAAAGGTGGGAAGGATGAAGAAGCTCATTGTAAAGCTAGTCTTAACTCGTAGCCTGTTTGATTCAAGCTAGTAAACCTGAGGGATATTTTATATATAGTGCCCTAAAGCCAACTGATTTGGGAATCATTGGCCCAAGACTCGCTACATGGATCAAATAAAAAATTTAAGAAATTAAGATACTAAATAGTGGTATAATATTAAAAAAAATATACATTGGTTTTTCATTGAGTAAGCGGATCCTGTTGCCTAAGAAAGCAATGATATTTGCATCAAAAAGTAGGCAATATGGATAAAAAAATTAATAAATGAAGGGCAGAACTAGCAATACATTTGCCCATATGAAAGTTTAAATGATTCAGAGATAAAGATAGAAATAATTTAAAAAAATTTAATATTTTTTACTTAATTTTTATATTAATAATTATTAATATTTCAATGATATACCTCACTTATGCTCTACTGAATATCAATGATCATTTTAAAAATTGCTCAGGTAAAATTCGAAACTCTAAAGTTAAAAGATATCTAAAACTAAATTCTTTCTTTACTCGAGGATGAGCAAAGCTTAAGTTGGAGGATGTAATAGGTACCATAAATTTATCAATAAAAATATTAATTTATTAATTAATTTATATTTATTTTTAAGAATTAATAATCAATTTATATATATTTTTAAGAAATTAATATTTTTATTAATTAAAAAATTAATTAAAAAATAATAACTATGATAAGTACCATAAAATTACTAATAAAATCATTAATTTATTAATTAATTTATATTTATTTTTAAAAATTAATAATTAATTTATTTATTTTTTTAAGAAATTAATATTTTTATTAATTAAAAAATTAATTAAAAAATAAGAAAAATAAAATATTATTATCAATGAAAAGAGCTTAATTTTTTGGTCACAATAAAATAAGTTTGAAGCAAATCAAAGCTAAAATAAACTAGATATGAATTTTTAAAAAAAAATAAAATAAAAAAAATGGCTCAGTCGGCTTCGCCAGCCAAGCCGTGAAGCTAAGCCAAGCTGGCATGTCGTCAAAGCCGACTCAGCCACAGAAGCAGCCCATCGGTCCATGAAATCAAGCGTAGACCGTCAACTCAGTAGAAGATAGTGAATCACATGCTGCCACATGGTGGACCAAGATTCTTAAAGGGTTTACAAAAAATCTTTTGTGGCTCATGAGGCATTTTGGTCTTTTCACATGGTGACGGTAGGTGCTGATTAGTCACAGGTTATGGTGTACTCTGTTCAGCTAGTCCACATGAACAGTAATTATGCCATGGATGGCTGTGGTGGTTTACGGTCCAGATCCAACGGCCAAGGCTTTTTCCTACTTTGATTCGATTTCCAACTCACATCAGCGATGATCCAATGGCTCTAAACGCTCCAAATGATGATCAGTGGTCGGATTTCTTCAAAAACATGATCCAATGGCTGCCACTTTTTTCAATTTTGATTTGATTTCAGACTGCTCCATCTACACGATCGGACAGCCACACGCATACCCACCAATGATCCGATGGTCCAAAAAGCTTCTGACGATGATCCAACCTCCTAGCAATGATCCAACAGCCTGATCTTCTCTAGATAAACTCCATCGGATCGCCAAAAATTAATCCGACCTGATCTGGGCTTTTAAAACTTGATTTTTGATGATTTTGGGATCGTTTGATCAGAATTTGATGGCCAAAATTTAAGGAACTTAACAAAATGCATCTAGAGGCTATTTTAATCCAATTTTTACTTAGATTTCTCCATATTTTGTCGATCTGAACTCTTCTTAGTCCCACATTGCCTACAAAGAAGATTTTCAACCCTCCAACATCTATAAATAAGACCCCAGGCCTCCAAATCAATCTGTCTTCGATCATGAAAAGGAGATTGGTAAAGGTTAGAGCCATGCTTGGGTTAGAGGTTGCAATAGGTACTGCGAAGAAGAGCTGGCTTCTACACCATCTCAACATCGATGCCAATCCAAGATTCGAGATCACTATTTTTAATTCTTTTTTAATTTTATGTATTTAAATTTTAAAATTTTAATTAATACAAAGTTTTATTTTTATGCACTTTAAATTTTAGCTTTTTATTTTTAATTATAATTTAATTTTTATACTTTAATTTATGCTCTTTAATTTAGTTTCAAGTAGATGCTAAGATCTAAATAGTAGATCTTAGTACCAACTTTATTTTTTTGCATCTTTTAATTTTTGCTTATAATTATTTTTTTTTACTTCAATTTTTTTATAAAATATAATTATCATGCTCTTTTCATTAATAATTTTCTTGTTATCGTTCTCTTATTAAGACACAATATTTATCAGTTTAATTTGACTTCTTAATTCAATTAAAAATAGGTAGAAAGCAGTGAATCGGATCAAATCCATAAAGAAGGTAGTATTTCAGTTTTAAAATCTTTGATTTTTTTTTAAAAAAGATTTTTTAAAATTAATTTAAAGTCAAAAAATAGAAAATAAAAAGCAAAAATTAAATGATGTAGAAAAATAAAATTTGGGTACTAAGATCTACTACCTAGATCTTAGTATCTACTTGCAATAAAATAAAGAGTAATAATTAAATAATAAAAATTAAAATTAAAATAAAAGTATAAATTTAAAGTGCATAAAAAAAAATTTGCATTAATTAAAAAGTTCATAATTTAAATACATAAATTTTTTTAAAAAAAAGAAAAAAAATTAAAAATAGCTGATCTTGATCTTGGATCGGTGTTGATGTTGAGATGGTATAGAAGCTTGCTCTTCTTTGCGGCACCCATTGTCTTGAAGTAGCCTTTAACCCAAGCATGGCTCTAACCTTTACCAAACTTCTTTTCATGATTGAAGAAAATTAATCCTAGAGGCCTAGGGTCTTATTTATTGATGTTGGAGGGCTGGAGATCTTCTTTGTAGGCAATGTGGGACTAAGGAGAGTTTTGATTGGCAAAATATGAAGAAATTTGCATGAAAATTAGATTAAAATAGCCTTTGGACATGTTCTATTAATTTCCAAATTCTGGTAGTCAAATTTTGATCAAATGATCCCAAAATCATCAAAAATGGAGTTTTAAATGCCCAGATCATGTCAGATTAAGTTCTGGCCATTGGATGGAGCTTGATGGATGATTTTCGGCCATCAAATCGCATCAAAAACCATTCTCAAATTCTTTTCCCAGTTAGATTAAACATGGGCCATTGGATCGCGCCTGATGATGAAGTTTCGACCATTGGATCACACATAAGGAGCTTAATCACTATCGGGAGCTTCGTTGACCATTCGATCATCATCGGGATCATGCGCAGCCATTCGATTGAAGTCTAGAAGCTAATTAAATTCAAATCAAAGAAGAAAAAACCATGAATCATCAAATCTGGACTGCAAACCACCATAACCGCCCAATCGCACAATTTCTGTTCATGTGGACCACATAGACCAAGTGCACCATAAGCTGCAATGAATCAGCACCTGTCTTTGCCACTTGAAATGATGAAAATATCTTATGAGCCATGATAGATTTTCTATAAACCTTTTAAGGATCTTGGTTCACCACATGATAGCCTGTGATTCGCTGCCTTCTGCTGAGCTGACGATCCACGCTTGATTTTTTGGACTGACAGGTGGCTTCTACAGCTTAGTCGACTTTAGCGGCTTAGCTTGGCGCGTCGACTTGGCTGAGCGAGCCGGCTGAACCGATTCCTTTTTTTATTTTAAATTTTTTTCTTTAAAAATTCATATCTTATTCATTTTAGCTCCATTTTACTCCAAAATTATTTCATTATGATCAAAAAATTAAGCTCTTTTCATTGATAATAGTATTTTATTTTTTATTTTTATTAATTTTTAATTAATTTTTTAATTAATAAAAATATTAATTCTTAAAAATATATATAAATTAATTATTAATTCTTAAAAATAAATAAAAATTAATTAATAAATTAATATTTTTATTGATGAATTTATGATACTTATCATACCCTCCAACTTAAACTTTGCTCATCATCGAGTAAAGAAAAAATTTAGTTTTAAATATCTTTTAACTTTAGAATTTCAAATTTTACTTGAGCAATTTTCAAAATGACCATTGATATTCAGTAAAGCTTAAGTGAGGCATATCATTGGGATATTAGTACATACCAATATAAAAATTAAGTAAAAAATATTAAATTTTTTTGAACTTTTTTTTAAATTATCCTACCTTTATCTTTGATTTGTCTAAACTTTCATAGGAAAAGTGTATTGTTACTTCCACCCTTCATTTATTAATTTATTTTTTTTATTCATATTGCTCATTTTTTTATGCGAATATCATTGCTTACTTAGGCAACGAGATCTGATTACTTGATAAAAAACTAATATATTTTTTTAATATTGTACCACTATTGAGTGCCTTAATCCCTTAAGCTTTCTATTTGATCCATGTAGCGAGTCTTGGGCCAATAACTTCCAAACTAATTGGCTTTAGAGTACTAGATATAAAATACCCCTCGGGCTTACTAACTTGGATCAAATAGGCTATGAGCTAAGACTAGCTTTATAATGATCTTCTTCATCCTTTCCATCTTTTGATGCGAAACTCAATGCTTGCTTAGGCAAAGAGATTCGATTACTCAGTAAAAAGTACTTAAAAATTATTTTATTTTAATTTTTAGAAGAAACGTATAGTTATCCTATATAAATCCATAAAAAGTAGACTCTTCTTTGATGCTGATAAAAAAAATTAGAAATGCTTAAAGAAAAAAAATTTTATGTTCTTGACTTAACTCTTTATTGAATTTTCTTAATACTTGATCCCTAAATATCTCATAAATTCTTTGATCCATGCATTAAATTTTTTAAAAAATATTTAGTTTAACTCAATTCTTAAGCATAATCGAGCGTTTAAATGCTAAATACTAACTTATTCAAGGACTTTAAAAAAATTTTAAAAAATTTATTATTCTCCCTCCTAACTTAATCAACATTGCCCTCAATGGAGAAAAATAAATGAAGGTAGTGAGTCGGGTCGTTAAGACACGGTTATCAGTTTAAATACATAAATTTAAAAGATAGAAAAATAAAATAAAAACTAGAAAAGTTGATCTCTGATCTTGGATCGATGTTGGAGTTGAGATGGTGTAGAAGCCATCTCTTCTTTGCAGCATCTGTTGCCTTGAAGCAACCTCTAACCCAAGCATGGCTCTAACCTTTACCAAACTCCTTTCCATGATCGAAGATAATTGATTTTGAAGGCCTGGGGTCTTATTTATAGATGTTGGAGGGCTGGAGATCTTCTTTGTAAGAAATATGGGACTAAGGAGAGTTTTGATCAGCAAAATATGGAGAAATCCAAGTAAAAATTAGATTAAAATAGCCTCTAGACATTTTTGTTAAGTTCCTTAAATTTTGGCCATCAAATTCTATTCAAATGGTCCCAAAATTGCCAAAAATTGAGTTTTAAAAGCCTAGATCAGGTTGGATTAATTTCCAGCCATCCGATGGAGTTTATCTAGAGATGATCAAGCCATTGGATCATTGCTGGGAGGTTGGATCATTGTTGGAAGCTTTCTGGATCGTCGGATCATCACCTGGGATGCGTGCGGCCGTCCAATCGCGTAGATGGAGCAGTCTCAAACCAAATCAAAATCGAAAAAAGTGGCAACCATTGGATCATGTTTTTGAAGAAATCCGACCATTGGATCATTATCTAGAGCATTCGGAGCCATCAGATCATCGCTGATGTGAGCTAGAAATCGAATCAAACTAGGAAAAAGCCTAGACCGCTGGATCTGGATCGCAAACCACCACAACCATTTGATGGCGCAATTACTGTTCATGTGGACCACTTGAACCGAGTACACTGTAAGCTGTGACCAATCAACACCTATTGTCACCACGTGAAAAGACCAAAATATCCCATGACCCATGATAGATTTTCTATAAATCTCTTAACGGTCTAGGTCAACCACATGGCAGGCTCTGATTGGCTGACTTTTGCTGAGCTGGTAATTCACACTTGATTTCGTGGACCAGTTGGTAGCTTCTATGGCTGAGTCGGCTTTGACGGTGCGCTGGCTTGGCTTGACTTTGTAGCTTGGCTTGCGGAGCCGACTGAGCTTTTTTTAATTTAATTTTTTTTAAAAAAAATTCATATCTAATCCATTTTAGCTCTAATTTGCTTCAAACTTATTTTATTATGATCAAAAAATTAAGCTCTTTTCATTGATAATAATATTTTATTTTTTATTTTTATTTTTTTAATTAATTTTTAATTAATAAAAATATTAATTTCTTAAAAATATAAAAATTAATTATTAATTTTAAAAATAAATATAAATTAATTAATAAATTAATATTTTTATTAATAAATTTTTGGTACTTACCACACCCCCCAACTTAAGGTTTGCTCATCCTCGAGTAAAGAAAGAATTTAGTTTTAGATACCTTTTAACTTTTGAGTTTCGAATTTTATCTAAGCAGTTTTCAAAATGACCATTGATATTCAGTAGAGCATAAGTGAGGTATATTATTAAGGTATTAATACTTATCAATATAAAAATTAAGTAAAAAATATTAAATTTTTTTAATTTTTTTCTAAATTATCTCTATCTTTATCTTTGAATTGTCTAAACTTTCATATGGACAAGTATATTGTTACTTCCATCCTTCATTTATTGATTTTTTTTCATCCATATTGCCTATTTTTTTATATGAATATCATTGCTTTCTTAGGCAATGGGACCTGGTTACATGGTGGAAAACCAATGTATATTTTTTTTTAATTTTTTTAACATTATACCACTATTTAGTGTCTTAATCTCTTAAGCTTTCTATTTAATCCATGTAGCAACTCTTGGGCCAATGACTTTCAAATCAGTTGGCTTTAGGGCATTAGATATTAAAAACTCCTTGGGCTTACTAGCTCAAATCAAACAAGCTATGAATTAAGACTAACTTTACAATGAGCTTCTTTATCCTTCCCATCTTTTGATGTGAAACTCAATGCTTACTTAGGCAAAGAGGTCCGGTTACTCAGTAAAAAGTACTTAGAAACTATTTTATTTTAATAGTAATTTTATTTTTTTTATTTTATGAAGAAATATATAGTTACCCTACACAAGCCCATAAAAAGTAGACTTTCTTTGATTCTGGTAGAAAAAATTAAAAATGCTCAAAAAAAAAAATTTATGTTCTAAACTTAACTTTTTATTGAATTTTTTTAATACTTGATCCCTTAATATCTCATAAATTTTTTGATTTGTGCATCAATTTTATTTTAAAAATGCTTAGTTCAACTCGATTCTTAAACATAATCAGGTGTCTAAATGCTAAATAGTAACTTCTTCGAGGACTTTAAAATTTAAAAATTTTATTATTCTTTCCTCCAACTTAATCGACATTATCCTCAATAGAGAAGAAAAAATAAAAGATGTAATAAAGAGAAGGAAAGAATATACCTGACTTAATATGTTTGTGGTCCAGCACATGCCTTTAAAAATTTGGGCTCTCCCTCCAACTTATTCTATTATCCTAAAAAAAATAAATTAAAAAATTAAATTAGATAAAATAAAACTAAATTTTGGGTTACCTTCCAATAAGCACTAAGTTTATCATCTTCAGGCAGACACAATGCAGCTTACTATCCTATGTCAAATACTGGATTGACAAATTTTAATGATTTTGGATTGCCAAACTCAGGAAGATAGTTTATGATCTCTTTATTGATATATTCATTTTGAATTATGAGAATATAGTTTGTAAGCCCATTCTCAGTCCCATGTTTTTCAAGAATTTCTCCTATTTGTTCTTCTAAAATGCTCATGAATTGAGTTTTTTTATTAGAAGTTAAGTTTGATGCTATGGATACTGAAAGGATGACTAAAGGCGGATTTAGTTATGGAGGTAAGTTAATATGATCTTATTTAAATAACTTCATTGACATTTCATTATATGCCTTTCGATTTTTGTAAGAAGAACTGACTTCTAAGATTGAAGAAAATAAGACTTTAGGTTTATAAGTCTTAGGTAAATCATCTATTCTCTTCTCTCCTTTATCTGTCTCATTTAAACTAGAACCAGTATCAGTACTAGTTCCAAGCTCAGATTCTTCAATGTGGTTAGTCTCAGTACTAACTTATTTTTTTAAATTTTTATTTTGGCTAGCATCAATACTAGCCTCTCTCATTTGGTCTTGGCATGGGTCCATAAGAATCCTATAACTTTTAAGTTCAGAAATTACTTTAGCATTTTCTGATTGGAAATTCTTAAGTAGGACATTAGATTGATAATTAGGTTCAGACGGTAGGTGGACAATAGGTGAATTATTTTTAAAAATTGGTTGGCTCGATAATTGACCTAGTTCTCTCCTTATATTAGACTCAGCTAGTTATCCTATTTGTGCCTTTAGCCTGACGATAGATTGTTGTTGAGTTAATATCGATTGTTGTTGATTCAAAATTAATTATGAAAATTGATTAAACCAATCAACGGCTAAATTGATCTATTGAAGAGATGGGTATGATGGCTGATTATAATATAATGGCTGAAAAGACTGACTTGACTGACCCTTATTATATGCATAATTTTGATATTGGGTCCAAGCCTGAGTCTATTGGGATATCCAAAAAAAATTGGGATGGTTCCTCCAATTTGAGTTATATGTATTTGAAAAACGATCATTAATCAGCTTGGAGTAGCCTTGTATAGCTTAAACTTGTTCTTGAATAAAAGATGAAAATTATGCAGCCATGGGACATTCACTTACATAATGGATTGGACTAGCACAGCTTGAACAAATCTCTTAATAATTAGAAGATGATGTGAATTATGCAGGAGATTGTTGACTTAGGCTTAGGACTTAATCTAATTTCTAGGCAAGAAGGTCCACTTTATTTATCAAGTTTAAGTCAGCCTTAGAACTAGATTCTAGATGTTTACATTCATGGATCCCTGCCCAGGTTTGATAAAAGATAATGAAGCATGATTGATTGAGTTTTCACTCAAGATTTCAAATAAAGCATAGGCTTCATCTTCACTCTTGTTCATGAATGCACCTCCACATGATGCATCTATCATTTATTTATATTGATCTCCTAAACCCTCATAAAAAGCTTGAACTATTTGTCACTTAGACAGACCATGGGGTGGGCAATTTCTAATAAGTTTCTTAAGTCTCTCCCATGACTCATGAATTTATTCTCCTGAAAGTGGAGCAAATCCAATGATAGCTCACCTCATGATGTTGGTTCAGCCTATGAAATAATTTTTTTTAAGAAATTCACTTTGCAATTCAGCCCAAGTTTTAATTGATCTTCCTATTATGCCAAGCCAGTATTTGGCTTTATTTTTTAATAAAAAAAATAAGATCGGTCTAAGGGCATCCTCAATTAAATTTTGAATCCTCACCATAGAGCAGATTTTTAAAAATTCATCCAAATGGTTATAAGAATCTTCATTGGGATTCCGGTAGAAAGATGGGAGCATCTGGATTGTAGTTAGCTTGATCTCATATTGGATAGCATGAATATCAGGTAATTGGATATAAGTCGATGGGTTATAGGTGGAAGGAATAAAATATTCCTTCATCTGTCTAGGTGGTTCTCTACGATTTTCAGTCATTTGGTTATCTGAATTTAATATGGTTCAGCTTTTTAATTTTATGATTGGATTCAACTAGATCAAGTAAAGTGATTTTCTACCGTGTATGTACTAGTGCAATCCTAATATATGGTTCAAAATTTTTTTAAAAAATTTTTATATTTTTTATTTTTTTTAATTTTTTTAATTTTTATATTATTATTTTATTTTTTAGATTTTTAAGACTTTTTTATTATTATTTATTATTATTTTATTATTTTATTTTAAAAAAATTAATAATTTTATTATTTTATTATTACTTTATTTTTTTATTTATTTTAATTTTTTAATTATTTTATTATTTTTAATTATTTTATTATTTAATTAATTTTTTATTTTTTAATTTTTTTATTTTTTTTGTGAAAGAGAAGACGAGAAAAGAAGAAGAAAAAGAGAAGAGTTCTAAAGAAGGAGTCCTAAAGAGTTCTAGAATTGAGAAGAGAGAAAGGAATTAGGGTTTAATTAGGTTTGATGTTTAGTTAGCAATCAAGTTAGGCAAATAATCCTAACTAAGGGTTATCCTAGATCTAGACAGCTCCTAAATGCCAAGGTCACCTTCAAGCCCTCTAAGTATAAGATCAGCCATTCAACTAATCAGGTAAGTATAAGATTGATGGGAGTCTTTCCGTTGCTTGCCTTAGATATCAATTATGCTTAGTCAGGTAAGCTAACAGAACTAATTAAGTAACCACCTTTCTTTGGATTTAGTCATCCCTGAACCACTTACCTAGATACTAGTTAAATTGACTAATCCTAATTCGATCCAACTTTTAGGATTTCTTGTCCTATTGAGCTCGAGTTTCTAGGGCCGATGTCTAATTGATTTTAAAATTAAAGGCTTAGATCAATGCAGAATGCTGGTTGTTGTTTATGGGCTAAGAAAGGATGATCAAATCTCCATCTTATATTATTTAATTGGGTTGTGCTCTTAAGTTGATTTAAAGATGCATATGCACAATCACTTTTAACAATGGGTTCTATGCAACTGAAGTAGATGTATGAAATTGATTAAACTTAAAAGCTTACCTTGTCTCTAGTGATCACCAAAAAGAAAATAAAAACAAAACTAAATCTAATATGATGGATGCTCTAAGCAATTAGGATTTTTAATCTTGTCATGAAACTTTTAATTAGATTTAAGTGAATTTTTTTTAATTAATTTAAAAATAAAAATTAAAAAAAACAAAAGAGATCTAGGTTAGGATTGATCTCACCAAACAAGATTAGATGATTTGCTTTCCTTAATTTTTTTCTTCTTTTATCTCTTTTTTTATAAAATAAATAAAAAAAGTTAGTAAGCAATATTTACAAAAAAAATAAAGAAATCAAAAATTATTTATAATTTATTTATAAAAAATTAAAAAAATTAAAAATTTTAATTTTCATACCTTCCCCGGTAATGGTTCCATGATTATAATTTATTTATAAAAAAAGCTGATCTTTGATCCTAGATCGATGTCGGCATTGAGATGGTGTAGAAGCCAGCTCTTCTTCATAGTATCTGTTGCCTTGAAGCAGCCTCTAACCCAAACATGGCTCTAACATTTACCAAACTCCTTTCCATGATCGAAGATAATTAATTCTGAAGGTCTGGAGTCTTATTTATATGTGTTGGAGAGCTGAAGTCTTTTGTTGTAGGCAATGTGGGACTAAGGATCGTTTTAATCATCAAAATATGAAAAAATCTGAGTAAAATTCAAATTAAAACAGCCTTTGGATGCATTCTATTAGGTTTCTTGAATTCTAACCATCAAATTCTGATCAAATGGTTCAAAAATCACCAAAAATGGATGTGTAATAGCCCAGATCCACTTGGATTTGATTCTGACCATCCAATGAAGCTTTGATGAGAGAGATCTAGCCGTCGATCGCATGCTGGGTGTTTTAATCAAGCCAGGAGCTTCCTCCACCGTCCGATAATTGCCTAAAATGCGTGCAGCCATTCGATCATGCACAGGGAGTTTAAATCAAGCCAGGATCTTTCGTCTATCATTGGATCAAGATCTAGAAGCTTATAGGCTATTGGATCGGCATTTGGAGTGCCTAGAACCATCAGATCGCGATCAAAGAGAGCTGAGAAATCGAATCAAAATTGGAAAGAACCCTAGCCGTTGGATCTTGACCGCAAACCACCACAGTCATCCGATGGCGCAATTACTATTTATGTAGATCGCTTGGACTGAGTGTACCATAGACCGCAACCAATTAGTGCGCACCATGTCATATGAAATTATCATTTTGCCCTATATGTCATGATGCATTTTCTATAAACCTCTTAATGGTGTAGGTCCCCCACGTGGCAGCATGTGATTGGCTGTCTGGTGCTGAGCTGGTGGTTCATGCTTGGTTTCATGGACCGATGGGCGGCTTCTGCAATTGAGTCGACTTTGACGGCTTGGCTTGCGGAGCCGGCTAAGCCATTTTTTTATTTTAATTTTTTTTCTTTAAAGATTCATATCTAGCCCATTTTATCTCTAATTTATTTCAAATTTATTTTATTATGATCAAAAAAATAAGCTTTTTTCATTGATAATAATATTTTATTTTTTTATTTTTTTATTTTTAAATTAATTTTTTAATTAATAAAAATATTAATTTCTTAAAAATATATATAAATTAATTATTAATTCTTAAAAATAAATATAAATTAATTAATAAATTAATATTTTTATTGGTGAATTTATGATATTTATCAGTTAACAACCAAACATTTCATATTTATGGATTTTTGGTTGTGCTACATGCATTTTAATTGCTCCACCCCAAAAATTTAAGATGGAACCTCTACATAAACTTGGAGTTTATGTTAGTTTTGATAGTCCATCTATCATTAAGTATCTTGAAACTCTGATGCATCATGTATTCACTACTCGATTTGCATATTATTAATTTGATGAAACAGCATTCTCATTATTAGGGAGAGATAAAAAGGTGCCAGAAATACAATGTAAGTCATCATGGAATATACCAAACTTATCATTTCTTGATTCAAGAAAAAATCAGTGTGAAGTAGAAGTTCAAAAGATTCTTCATTTGCAAAGTATAGCAAATAATTTATCTAATGCATTTACAGATATAAGAAAGATATACAAATCTTATATTTTCACTGAAAATACTCTAATTTAGATAGAAGTCCCAGCAGGACAACTAGTCCCTATTGCTGCAGAACAACTTGCACCATGCTTGAGGTGTGGAAGACCACTTGGTGCAAAAGATAAAATTCCAAAAAAAAAATTCAAGTAAAGTGGTATATGAGGAAAATGAAATTCCTGAAGCAAGACAAACTATTGATGATATAGCTTCTATGGATAACCAAATTGTTAGATATAAAAAAAATTTAATTGAGGCTCTTGAAGTAGTCAAACTACAAGAAAATAATAAAATTTTAATTATCTATACATCAAAAGATGAAATATGAGATCAAAAGAAAATTATAGTAGATAATGTATTTGCTTATGCAATAGTATCTAGTATTGCTTGTGATGATCATGAGCGAAAAAAGCATTAATAAATGCCAATAATGGGATGATTGAAGAAAATGAAAAAAAGTAATTCAAGTAAAATTAAATTTTTCTACAAACGTAAAATATTTAGACCTATAGTTCCAACTCCAAAGGATGTTAAACCATTTGACTATAAATAGGTATTCACAAAAAGCAAAATGAATTAAATGAAATCATTAGATGCAAAGCACGATTAGTTGCACAAGGCTTCTCACAAAGATCTAGAATTGAATTTAATGAGATATATGCTCTTGTGATAGATGCAATAACTTTTAGATTCTTAATAAATTTAGCAGTAAAAGAAAGGCTTGATATGCACCTTATGGATGTAGTTACAACATGTTTGTATGGATCGTCAAATTATGATGTATACATAAAAATCCTAAAGAATTTAAAATATATAAAATAAAAGATTTAAATTCTTGCAACATGTACTTAGTTAAATTATAATAATTCTTATACAGATTGAAATAATTTGGTAGAATATGGTACAATAGACTTAGTGAATATTTATTAAAAATGAGATAATCTAATGATTCAATATGCTTATGTGTTTTTATTAAGAAATTTAATATCGAGTTTGCTATCCTTGCTGTATATGTAAATGATTTGAATATCATCGAAACTCCTGAAGAAGTTCAAAAGACTAACTTATTTGAAATGAAAAACTTGGGTAAGATAAAATATTGTCTTGGTATTCAAATAGAATATGTGTCAAGTAAAATTTTCATCCACCAATTAGCATATATTGAAAAGGTTTTGAAGCATTTTTACATGAATAAAGCTCACCCACTTAGTTCCCCTATGGTTGTAAGATCGCTTGATTTGAAAAATGATCTTTTTCAATCCAAAGAAGAGGAAGAGAAACTTCTTGGTCCTGAAGTATCATATCTAAGTACAATTAGGGCACTTATGTATCTTGCTAATTATACTTGGCCATTGTCTTTGCAATAAATTTATTAGCAAAGATTTAGTTCTGCTCCTACTTGGAGACACTAAAATGGCATTAAGCATATCATACACTACCCATAGGGTACTATTGACATGGGTTTACTTATCCATATAATTCTAAGTACCAATTATTAGGATATGCTAATATTGATTATTTATCAGATCATCATAATGGTAAGTCACAGGCTGGATATATTTTTACTTATGGTGACTATGCCATTTCATGGAAATCTATAAAACAAACGATGGTTGCAACTTCATCCAACTATTCATAAATTCTTGCACTTCATGAGACAAATCATGAATGTATTTAGTTGAGAACCATGATTCAACACATTTGAGAATCATATGGATTATCTTGTATAAAAAATATCCCATCAATAATATATGAAGATAATGTTTGCATGTATTGCATAAGTCAAAAGAGGATTTATTAAAGAAGATAGAATTAAACATATTTTACCAAAGTTCTTCCATACTCATGAGCTTCAGAAAAAAGGTAAGATTAATGTGCAACATATTCGCTTTTGTGAAAATTTAGCTGACTTATTCACCAAGGCGCTTCCAACTACGATACCTAAGAAATTAATTTATAAAATTAAGATACGATGGCTCAAAGACCTATACTACTACAAAAAGAAGCTACGATAGTGCATACTATGGCAGCGATTTTTGAAACCACTGTAATAAAGTCTATGATAGCAGTTTTAAAGAATCGTTGCAATAGGTCCGACCTATGACAGCGGTTACAATGAACCACTGCCATAGGTTAACCTATGATAGTGTTATAAAGAACCATGGTCATAGGTCTAACTTGTGGCAGCGGTTCATTGTAACCGTTGCCATAGGTCCGACCTATTGCAATAATTCTTCAAAATCGCTGCCATATCTTTTTTTAGTATTTTTGCTCCAAATATTATATAATTTTAAAATTTAATATTCATCTTCACCATTCATTATCTAAATAATTATCATTAGAGTATCGTCACAAAAGATCGTCTCGATCCGATGGCCCTAGCTTCATCAATTAGAAAAATTTGATTTTAACAACCACGAATGATGATGCGATGATTTGATAGATAGAGACTTTCGATCAGTCTGAAAACCTACAACAATGATCTCAATGATATTTATAGCATACTATCAAAGTTTCACTTCAATTGGATATCATTATCATGATCAATTTAGTATGGAATGATTTCGATCGTTAAATAAGAAACAAGTGATTAAAAGGCCAAACGACATTCGATTATGAGACAATTTTTTTTATAAATGATCTTAGCTATAACTTTAATCATTTTTATAATGATGATTATAAGATTCAACTTGTGAGTCTACGAATAATCCAAAACTATACGTCGCTTGATAACCATTCTTAAACTCCATTGATAGTTATGCCCATGCTTTTGTAATATCTGCTTAACGTAAATAGTTCATACAAAAATAATTAAAATTTTATGATCATTACTATATAAAATTATTAAAATTATAGCAAAGATCATTTAACTAAAAAATTATCTCATAATCAGACATTATTTAGCCCTTTGATCACTTATTTTTAATTTAACGGCCGAAATCATTTCATACTAAAATAACCATGATAATGATATCCGATTGAAGTAAAACTTTGATAGTATGCTACAAATATCATCGAGATCATCGTTGTAGATTTTTAGGCTAATCGAAGGTCTCCATCTATCAAATCATTGCATCATTGTTCATGGTCATCGAAATTAATTTTTTTATCGATGAAGCTAGGGCCATTGGATCGAGACGATCTTTTGTGATGACACTCTAATGATAATTATTTAAATAATGAATGATAAAGATGAATATTAAATTTTAAAATTATTTAATATTTAGAATAGAAATTAATTTTTAATCTATGGCAGCAGTTTAGAAACCGCTGCCGTAGGTTAGGTTAAAATTTATCCCAAATCGGTTCCCTCCCATGCGCTCTATCTTTCTCTCTCTATCTCTCTCCCTCCCTCCCTGCTCTCCGCTGTCGGTGAGACCCCACCCCTCTCCTTCCCCAACCGGCACCACCCCTCCTTCCCCTCGGCCAACCCCACCTCTCGATGCCCCCTTCCTCCCCGCTCGCCCCCCATCCCCAGCCGTCCTCTACTCTCGGCCCCTCCCCACCCTCCCCGATCGTTTCCCCAACCCTGCCACCCCCACCTCCCCGATTGCCCCCCCTATCACCTCCCCCGACCCCACCAACCCCACCTCCCGAGCCTCCCTCCCCGTCACTGTGCACCACCCCCCTCCCGCCCCTACCTCTCGGTGCCCCTGCCCCTCCCCACTCAACCCCCCCCCCCCACACCCACCCCCCAGCCTCTCGATGCCCCCTCCCTCGACCTCCCCATCACGGCACACCCCAAGCCACCTCTCTCTCTCTCTTCCCTCTTTCTCTCTCTCTTTCTCTTTTTTTTTCTCTCTCTTCTCTCTCTATCTTACTATCTTGCTTTTATTTCGCAAGTTATCTCTAACACCGTCGTCTTCCTCTAGCGCCGTCACCGACGACCCTTAGAGCTTTTGGTGCGACTCCCTCTCCATAGCCATAGGTATAATTTTTTTTAATTTTATAGTATTATTTATTAATCACTTATAATATTTATAATAATTTTTAAAATATTTATAATAAATATTATAAATATTTATTATAAATATTATAATTATCTACACATCATGGATTCTGGGCCATGCCGTGGCGGTAGCCTTAGGTCATGCCATGTTGGCGGTCGTGGACAGCCCTTGGGTTGTGCTAGTTGATAAAAAAAATTATTGCCAATGGGTTCTGGGCCGTGTCGGCAGTCATGAACTATGCTGGCCACTAAGAAAATTCTCACCTCCACTGGCGGATTCTGGGCCATACCCTCAGTCATAGGCCGTGTTGGTCGATAAGAAAATCATTACCGATGGCTTCTAGGTCGTGTCGACAGCCGTGAGCTGTGCCGACCACTAAGAGAACCTTCATCCCCATCGATGGATTTTGGACCATGCCCGTGGCCATAAGCCATGCCGGTCGATAAGAAAATCATTACCGATGGGTTCTGAGCTGTGTCGGCAGTCGTGAGCTATATCGACCGCTAAGAGAACCCTTATCTCCACTAGTGGATTTCGAGCCATGCCCGCAATCGTAGGCTATCCCGATCGATAAGAAAATCATTATCGATGGGTTTTGGATTGTGTCAGCAGTCATGAGCTATGTCGATCGCTAAGAGAACCCTCACCCCCACCGACGGGTTTCGGGCCATGCCCGCAACCGTAGGCCATGCCGGCCACTAAGAAAATCTCTGACTGCTAATAGAAAGTGAAATTATTTGTTGCTCATCCTTAATTATTTATGGATGTAATTCATATTGTAGAATTTATTACATAATATTTTTTGGATATTTATATCCTATTACTTTTGTTTATTGCATTGCATAATGATAGACCCATCAATTAATTAATATACATAATCTCTGACATCCGTACATTTATATATAATTGTACGAAAGTTGATGATACCGAAGTTGATGATGATGTTAGACCATGCATGTAAAGTGCTCCTTTAGGATAAAACTTATCTGATACTATCGAGATCCTAGATACATTTGTTAGGAGTGATAGTGATGTCCATATTGTAGATGCCACTAAGCGATGACTTCAACATTCTGATATAAATATTAGAGTCTATTTATTGATGCTATACTAATATTATTGTTCAATATGTTATATTGGTTAATGTTCATTAACACTGTAGGTCATGATGGCACCAAAATGTCATCTAGCTTTCACCCCCATCTCTCAATGGGTTACGCAGAGCTCCGCATCTAAATCACAATCGGAGCATACTCCATCCACCTTCGCATCGACTACTCATGGACCATTGACATCTACTCCACCGTCGGTATCTACTCCACCAGCATCTGAGCCTCTACCTCAGCCATATCTCCGACACATGCTCCAACATCAATATCTGAGTGTATATTTTTATTATATTATTTATTTATTTTTTTATATAGTATTTGAAGAAAATAGTGCAGAATTTATCATGCTACTTTTAAAAAATATTTCAAAAATAGCAATGATGCAACAAAAAATAATTAATCTAATTAATTATCTACTGATCATATTAGATTATTTAATCCTACACATTAGGATCTAAATATAATATGCATGCATACATCAATAGATCTGAAAATAAAACTATGTAATAAACTATTTACTACATCTACGTATTCAAAATATAATATCTTTTTGCAGATAGTCGATCACCATAATCTAAGTCCACTGGATAATGCTCTGGTATCACGTTACAATCATACATATGTCCGACCTCTACGGTTGGTTCATATGGAACTTCTTATCCCGATCAGTCCCACTGGAGTGCTAGCTCCTCATCGAAGCCTTCGATGGCTGATCACGATCGATCGTATACTTTCTTATTTCTTAGATATTCCAAAAAATTAGAATATAAAACTTGGAGGATGATGAAGATGTGTTTCAAATTTGGTGGTGATCCGATGCTCAAAGCACTCGATCTCTCCATCCGAACCCAGATTCCCAAATCTAGGATTTCACTCGGCCCAAAAATCCTGACACACTAAAAATCCTATCACGTCCTCTCTATGTGAAGTTTTTTTATGAAATAAGTTTTCATGGAAAGACATCTTTTAGATCTATAATCCCTATTTAGATCATATCTAAAAATAGAATATCTTTAGAGGTGAAAATCATAAGAGAAGAGAGGCATAAAGGAAAAGAAAAGTACTGTAGGATCCTATTCACCTTCACTCCGAGATTTGTTTTGCCCAGAACTGATGCCCAAACACTCTAAAATTTTACCACATAATGCTAACCTCTTCACCTACATGCACAAAAATTTTTATAATTTATTGATATGAATACCATAGGAAAACCGCATGGAAAATGATAAGAGTCAAGTGGTTGAGAGGTTTTAACCACTCACTTGATTTCAAAAATCAAATAAGCCTCTTATCCTTATCCAACACCCCCTCCCTTATGTTTAACACACAGAAGAACTCTCCTTCTACATGCATATTTTTATTTCTCAAAAACTATTCGACAAACAAAAGGGAGGGCATGGGAAGCAGAGTGAAAAAATCAAAAATGGTGGGTGCATGGGAGAATTTGAATTCAAACTTTATTTGACTTGGTCCTAATTGGTTTCAACCAAATCAATTAATTTAAATCCAATTAAACCAAGTTAAACCCAACCAAATTAGGCTTAGCCTAATCTAATAAAATTTTAATCAAATTAAAAATTAATTAGAACTACGTCCTGATCAAATTAGGATCAAAACTCTCATAGCAATTAGGTCATCTCATGACCTGATCAGGTCAAATCCAATCGAATCAAATTCAATCAAACTTGATCGAATCCTCATTGCTCAATCAAATTGAGCTAATCAACAATCAAATTGCTAATTAATTCTCTAAAAAATATCTGACTATAAATCGAATGGGTTACTAGGCAATAGAGTCCTATCAACATGAAACTCTTGAAGAGTCCTAAATCATTGGGACTATTAAATCCAGTGTCCCAAACGAATCGAACTCACAATCATAGAGTTTCAAACTAGTGAAACTCTTAATCAGAGAGTCTCAGATGAGTAGAACTCAGAGTTTCAATCTAGTAGAACTCTTGATCACAGAGTCCCGATCCAGTGAGACTCTTAACCATAGTATCCTAGATTATTAGAACTCATGATCAGAGAGTTCCAAATAAGTAAAACTCAGAGTCCTAGTCCAGTAAGACTCTTGGTCATAGAGTCTCGATCCAGTAGGACTCTTTGACCATAGAGTTCCATACCAATGGGACTCTTGATCAGAGAGTCCCAGACAAGTCAGACTCAAAGTCTCAGTCTAGTAGGACTCTTGGTCACAGAGTTTTAGTCCAGTGGGACTCTTGACCATAGAGTTCCAAACCAATAGAACTCTTGATCATCCATTAGATCAGATAGGAACTCCTAATGTGTGTGACCCCATAGGTCTGAACCTAAGCCGGTAGCATAGAAATCAATTTCTATATTAATCGAAGTGACCATCTAGCAATGGTATCCGACATCTGGATAGGTTGAATAATCGCAATCGCAACATTCAGAATCTACGTGAATATGGTTACCGTATAATTCATCCCTATTACCTCTGTATAATAGATGACTTAGGGTTAGACTGTCAATCCTAGAAAATACATCCATATCGTGTCTCAAAGCAATTAATCCCATGACTCCTCACTAAGACTATCCTGGCCAAGATTTTGTTAAATTAAAACATAATTGAACATAGCTCCTAAAATCAGGAGTGGTCAATCCCATCTTGATACATGCACTGACTCCATAAGTACTTGACTATGCCCAAAAATCTTCCATCACTGAATTAGAAATTAAGATAGTCCGACATCAAAACACAGTGAGTTGTTTGGAAGTCACCATGGTGATCTCAGGTTGGAGGGATATTTATACCCATATTCCATCGAAGCTAATCTTGATAGGAGAAAAGCCCCGGAGTTGGTTACGTTCAGTGCAGATGTACCCATACATCTCACTTGCATGCCATATCAGTATCTCAACACTTCTTAGTTATAAGGACAATCAACCTATATGGCACACAACGACCTATATTTGATAAATATTATCGTCCTAAGTAACAACATATCATTTGATCGTGAACTATTTAAGGACTAAATGATAAATCCTTCTTTGCCAAATCTAGATAGTCCTAAAGACTTCATCACAACACAAAAGTTCATTAGAAGATAATAGAATTTATGATGAAAAAAGTCAAAATAACTTTTATTAATTTATAATTCATATACAATTATAAATATATGGTCCAATCATCAATAGATTGATGATTGGCTTTGAAACACATTCCCAACAATCTCCCACTTGGACTAAAGCCAATCCATGCAGTATCTAATACCTATCTTCGATTTAAAATCGTCGAACTTCTTCACCACAATAGCTTTAGTTAATGGGTCAGTCAGATTCTTCTTTCCATCGATCTTCTAAAAGTCGACGTCACCTCGATCCATAATCTCTCGGACAAGATGGTAGCAGCGTAGAATATGCTTCGTTAGCTGGTGTGCCTTTGGTTCCTTCGTCTGAGCAATGGCTCCAGAGCTATCGCAATAAAGCAGAATTGAACCATCAAGGAAGGATGCTACTCCAAGCTCGGTGATGAATTTTCTTAGCCACATTGCTTCTTTGGCAACATCTGATGCAGCGACATACTTCACCTCACAAATCGAATCAGCCACAGTATGATGCTTAAAACTCTTCTAGCAGATGGCCCCACCATTAAGGATAAATATGTATCCCAACACACTCTTGCTATCATCACGATCGGACTGAAAACTGAAGTCCGTGAACCCCATAAGTTTTAAGTCCAATTCATCATATACAAGCCACTGATCTTTAGTATTTCTTAAATACTTCAAGATTATTTTAACAATCTTTCAATGATTCTCTCTTGGATTAGATTGGTATCTACTCATTACACCTAGTGAGTATGCCACATTTGATCGCGTACATGTCATGACGTACATTATAGAATCCACTACTGGAGCATATAGTATTCTATTCATACGCTCTCTATCTAGAGGTGTTGTTGGACAATCCCTCTTTGAAAGAAAAATTTCATGGCCTATCAGTAGATAGCCTTTCTTAAAATTTTTCATGTTGAATCATTTCAGCACAGTATCAATGTACGTCGATTGGGACAATCCAAATAATCTTTCAGATCTATTTCTATAGATTTTCATCCCTTGGATGTAGAAAACTTCTCCCAGATCTTTCATGGAGAACTGTGATGACAGCCAGATCTTTATTCCTTATCATGCAGAGACATCATTTTCGATTAAGAGAATATCATCCACATATAATACTAAGAATACTATTGCTGGATCGTTAGCCCATTTGTATATGTAGAGCTCTTCTTCATTCTTAACGAAACCATATATTTTGATTATTTTATCAAATCATATGTTCTAACTTCGAGATGCCTACTTTAGTCCATAAATGGATCTCTAAAGCTTACACACCTTAGACTCATCTATAAATATGAAATCTTTAGATTGTATCATATACACCTCTTCATCTAGCTCTCCATTTAAGAAAGTTATTTTCACATCCATCTACTAGATTTCATAGTCCAAATGGACAGCTATGGCAAGCATTATCCGAATGAATTTGAGCATTGCCATAGGAGAGAACGTCTCGTCATAGTCAATACCATAACATTGACGATACCCCTTGGCAACCAGATGGGCTTTATAGATCTTCATCTTTCCATTTGTGCCTCTTTTTCTTTTGAAGATCCACTTACATCCTATGGATTTTACCCCTTCGGATGGGTCAACCAATGTCCATACATCATTGACCTCCATAGATTCCATCTCGAATTTCATGGCCGCAAGCCATTTCTCAGAGTCAAATCTCTGCATTGCATCCATATAGGTGATTGGGTCCTGATCGTTCTCATCGAGTTCGATAGGATCCCTATCCTGAATCAAAAAATTAAAGTATCTATCCGATTGACATTGGGTTCTGGGTTTGATCTAATCAGATCCAGCTTAGGTTCAATAACTTGTATCCGTTCTTCCACCTATCGTACTTCATCAAGTTTGATCTTGTAGGCATTAGTTTCTTTACCAAGAAACTCCTTTTTCTAAAAAGACTGTCTTAAGGCTAACAAATACTTTTTGCTCATCAGCAAGGTAGAAGTAGTATCCTTTAGTTTCTTTTAGGTAACCTATAAAACTATACTTATCAGACCTAGATCCAAACTTATCTGTCATCAAACATTTGGCGTAGGTCGGACACCCCCAAATCCTAAGGTGTGAAAGCATTGGCTTATGCCCTATCCATATTTTATACGGTATTTTATTAACAGATTTACTCAAAATCCTATTTAGAATGTAACAAGCTAACTCAAGCACATATCTCCATAAAAAGATCGACAAACCAGCAAACCCCATCATGGATCGAACCATGTCCAACAAGATCCAATTTTTTCTTTCAGATACAGCATTATGTTATGGTGTTCTAGGAGGGGTCCATTAGGAAAGAATTCTGTTCTCCCTAAGATATGTCAGAAACTCATTAGAAAGGAATTCACCCCCTTAGTCAGAGTGAAGAGTTTTAATACTCTTCCTAGTTTTGCTTTTCTACCTCATTTCAAAATAGTTTGAACATTTCAAACAACTCCGATTTATGCTTCATTAAATAGATATATCCATACCTCGATAGATCGTCTGTGAAGGTTATAAAGTAAAAATATCCATCTTTGGTACTTGAGCTCATGGGTCCACATACATCCAAATATACTAAACTCAAGAGCTCAGTGGCTGTTCATCTTTTTCAGTAAAAGGTGACTTAGTCATCTTACCAAGAAGATAGGACTCACAGATCGAAAGTGACTCACAATCACTAACCTCAAGAGTTTCTTCTTAAGCTAACATGTTAATTCTATTCTTGTTAATATGATCTAGCCTACAATGCCAAAGGTAGACATCAGACACATCACTAATTCTAGGATGTTTACTGGAGGATTGAACCACATTAATAGGCATAGAAAGTAAATAAATTTCATTATTCAATTATTCAATCAAAATTATAACACCATTTAAAATGACATTATAAAAAAAATTTTATTGATATTTCAAAATTATTCATGGCCAAAAGGCCTATAGAAATGACATTCAATAAGAAGGTTGGACAATAATGACATTCATTAAGAATAACTTTATTTGAATTGATTATAAGGTTCATGATTTCTAAAGTTAGAATTAGAACTTGTCTTCCATCTCCAACATTTAGAAATCTCTCATCTTGATCAAATCTCTTACTGACCTGTAAGCCCTATATAGAATTACAAATATGATAAGAGCTTCCAGTATCTAATACCCAGACAGTAGAATCAAATAAGAAAAAATTGTAAGGTGTTATCATATAATTATCTTGCCCAGCAACCACATGCTTCTTCCTCGACCTATTCGGGTTCAGGGAGGTAATGTACAGAGGATAGTTCTTCTTTTAGTGCCCCTGCTTCTTGTAGAAGAAGCACTCTACGTGACTCTGATCGAGCTTGCACTTCTTGGTCTGACCCTGTGCAGTCATCCCAGCATGCGGCCGCACCTTCTTGGCTGTCTTCTTCTTGTTCTTCTTTCCTTTCTTAAAGGATCGATGACTAGAAGAAGACCCTTCCACTACATTCACGGTCTCCTTATGGAGTTGATGATCCTTCTCAAAGTTCTACAGCAACCCCAACAAGCCGTGGTAGTTCATTGCAAGCTTTATCATTCTAAAATGAGTTAGAAAGGGGAGGAAGGACTTGGGCAAAAAATTAAGGATCGCATCCTTATCGAGCTACTCGTGTAGGAAAAAGCCCAACTTATTAAGACGCTCAATCATCTCGATCATGTACAATACATGATCGGTGACTGAGGCCCCACCCCTCATCTGAGCATTGAAAATGGCATAATTTATTTTGTGCCTTTCAACGTCGTCCGACATGCCAAAAAAGTCATTCAATATTTGAAGCATCTCCCGTGGCTGAGCATTTTCAAATCAGTGACTGAACTCATCATTCATTGCAGCCAGCATTATACATCGAACGGTGGTGCGATCATTGAGCCATTTTAGATAAGTATCTCAGATCGCTTTCCTAGCATTTGGGGCTAGCTCCTCACGTGCTCAATCCGTTACCACATAAAGGATCCGCTCATGCTTCAGGATGATTTTCAACTTACGATACCAGCTATCGTAGTTGGGTCCCATTAATTTGTCATGGTCTAACAATGACTGGAGTGATAGGTTAGTGGCCATGTCTGCACAAAAAAAAAATCAAACCTAATTAGTATATGAATTATTAATCCTAAAGATTTGAACTTCAGTCTAAAGGTACTTTCATTATTTTATACGAATTGATAGCCTCTACCTCCAATTCGAGAAATTACTCTAATTTCTTAGTGGGTATTAGAATCCACATAGACTACACATGAGTCCAACTTTAATTGGTCAACCCATGTGCACCAATGGATAGATTCAAAATCAATTATTTCTCTAAACAACTTCTAGTAACATTGATTTTGCCCCATAGACTTAATCAGTAGGCTTTGGCCTCTACTGAAAAAGATTTGGTTAGGTCCAACCATTAACATGACCATATTTGGTCTTATCTAACCAATAAATGATCAGGCCCAACTTTGCTCGGCCAACCTAACCACCATCAGAAAGACTTAATCAAATTATCATTTTATGAATGATAATTTCATTAGTCAATAATCACTAGGCCTTTGGGCCTCCAATGATCATTATACTAATAAACCCATTATCACTCAACTTAATGGGAGGCTTTGATTTAGTTATCTATATAACTATTTCATTTTTAAGGACCTAATAATTTTAAAGGATTTTGTTAACCAATTTAAGAAAATTCAGTGAGCCAATTTTGATCCTCCCACTGACTTCACCAAGTCAGAAAAGAATCTAATCTAAGCTGGCATTAGGTGCACCTAAATTAGTCAAACTGATTTACCTAATAGACATGGGTGAGTCCAAATCATCAAGTGATCTAATCAAAATCTAACTCACCAGGATAGCTAGGTAAGCGAGATCAGTGGAAGGGATATGCCATTAACTCATCAAAAATCGAATCAGTGCGAGTAGCTCCCAATTAAAAACCATTGGTCAAACTGTCAAACTTATCTTAGACACCATCCAGTTCATTAGTTTTAATTTAACCAACCTAGTAATTTTGGATTCGACTGCGTAGCTTTGAATCAAGTCCATTTGGTCCTTGTTAAAGGCATGGACTTGACCAACTATAACTATTGTAATTGAATCCATAGAGTCCTTGACCTAATCTAAATTAACATTTAATTAGATTTGATCAATTACTCTAAATTAGTCTATCTTTTAACTAACTTTAGATCTAACCCAATTTATGGACCTAATTCAGCTAACCCAATAACCCATAAGTTTATGATTAATGACTTAGAGTCTTAATTCATAATTCTAGATACTAAATCATTATACTTAATTTTTAATTAAGTTTATGGGCTGAGAGTTAGGGTTCGATATTTTGAAAATATTTTTAATTTTGAAAGATTATTTATAACTTAACATTGTTCACCAATTGAGTCGACTCATTTCAAAATTAAATCATCTTAATTCATAAACAACATTAGTTGTAGGATTTAATCTGAAACTATATACACTACATAATCATAAAATCATGAATCAAACTTTATCTGATTATACATTCATGATCATAAATTAGATTAAAATTTAATATAATTAAATCATAAAAATATTAGATCAAATCTAGTAATTTCATGATTAACGATATAGATCATCAACGTACCAGGATAATCTTTTCACTATAGGGGATAAACCCTATAACAGGACAACCTGCAGTCCGTGCGATCTAAATTTTAATTTTTTAGATCTAATTATTTTAATTATTAAATTAATATTTAAATTAAATTTAAATTATTAATCTAAATATGCAAGCATATCATGTTTAAAGAGCCTTGCTCTGTATCATTTGAAGAAAATAGTGTAGGATTTGCCATGCTACTTTTGAAAAATATTTCAAAAATAGCAATGAGGCAGCAAAAAATAATTAATCTAATTAATTATCTATTGACAATATCAGATTATTTAACCCTACACATTAGAATCTAAATATAATATGCATGCATACATCAATAGATCTAAAAATAAAACTATGTAATAAACTATTTACTATATCTACATGTTCAGAATACAATATCTTTTTATGGATAGTCGATCACCATAATCTAAGTCCACCGAATAATGCTCTAGTATCACATCATAGTCGTACATATGTTCGGCCTCTACGATTGATCCACATGGAGTTTCTGATCCCGATCAACCCCACTAGAGTGCTAGCTCCTCATCGGAACCTTCGATGGCTGATCACGATCGATCCGATCGATCATATATTTTTTTATTTTCTAAATATTCTAAAAAATTAGAACATAAATAATAGAGAATGATGAAGATGTGTTTCAAATTTGGTGATGATCCGATGCTCACAGTACTCGATCTCTCCACCCGAACCCAGATTCCCAAATCTAGGATTTCACTCAGCCCAAAAATCCTGACATACTAAAAATCCTATCACGCCCTCTCTGTGTGGAGTTTTTCCATAAAATAAGTTTTCATGGAAATATAACTTTTAGATCTATAATTTCTATTGAGATTATATCTAAAAATAAGATATCCTTAAAGACGAAAATCATAAGAGAAGAGAGGCATAAAGGAAAAGAAAAGTATTGTAGGATCCTATTCATCTTCACTCCAAGATTTGTTTTGCCCAGAACTGATGCCCAAATACTCTAAAATTTTTATCATGTAATGCTAACCCCTTCACCTACATGCACAAAAATTCTCATAATTTATTGACATGAATACCATGAGAAAACCATGTAGAAAATAATAAGAGTCGAGTGGTTGAGAGGTTTTAACCACTCACTTAATTTCAAAAATCAAATGAGCCTCTTATCCTTATCCAACGCCCCCTCCCTTGTGTTTAACATGCAGAAGGACTCTCCTTCTATGTGCACATTTTTATTTCTCAAAAAATATTTTACAAATAAAAGGAAGGGCGTGGGAAGCAAAGTGAAAAAGTCAAAAATGGTGGGCGCATGGGAGAATTTGAATTCAAACTTCATTTGACTTGGTCCTAATTGGTTTCAATCAAACCAATTAATTTAAACCTAATTAAACTAGGTTAGACCCAACCAAATTAGGCTTAGCTTAATCCAATAAAATTTTAATTAAATTAAAAATTAATTAGATCTATGTTCTGATCAAATCAGGATCAAAACTCCCATAGCAATTAGGTCATCTCATGACCTGATCGGATCAAATTCAATCGAATCAAATTCAATCGAACCTGATCAAATCCTCATCGCTCAATCAAATTGAGCTAATCAGTAATCAAATTACTAATTAATTTTCTAAAAAATATCTGAGTTCAAATCAAATGGATTACTGGACAATAAAGTTCTATCAACATAAAACTCTTGAAGAGTCCTAAATCAGTGAGACTCTGTAACTCAGTGTTCCAAATGAATCAAACTTACGATCATAGAGTCTCAGACTAGTAAAACTCATGATCAGAGAGTCCTAGATAAGTAGGACTCAAAGTCCTAGTTCAGTAGAACTCTTGGTCATAGAGTCCCAGTCCAGTGGGACTCTTTGACCATAGAGTCCCAAACCAATGAGACTTTTAATTAGAGAGTCCCAGACAAGTCAGACTCAGAGTCCCAATCCAGTAGGACTCTTGGTCATAGAGTTTCAATCCAGTGGGACTCTTATCATAGAGTCCCAGACCAATGGGACTCTTGATCAGCCATCAGATTAGGTAGGAACTTCTAATGTGTGTGATCCCGTAGGTTCGAACCTAAGTCAGTAGCATAGAAACTAATTTTTATACTAATCAAAGTGACCATCTAGCAATGGTACCCAACGTCTGGATAGATCGAATAATCACAATCGCAATATTCAGAACCTATGCGAATATGGTTACCGTATAATTCATCCCTATGACCTCTGTGTAATAGATGACTCAGAGTTAGACTGTCAATCCTAGAAAATACATTCATATCGTGACTCAAAGCAATTAGTCCCATGACTCCTTACTAAGACTACCCTGGCCAAGGTTTTGTTAAATTGAAACACAATTGAACACAGCTCCAAAAATCAAGAGTAGTCAATCCCATCTCGATACACGCACCGACTCCATAAGTACTTAACTGTGCCCAAAAATCTTCCGTCACTGAATTAGAAATTCAGATAGTCCGGCACCAAAACACAGTAAGTTGCTTGGAAGTCACCGTGGTGATCTCAAATCGAAGGAATATTTATACCCATATTCCATCGAAGCTAATCTTGACAGGAGAAAAGCCCTAGAGTTGGTCACATTCAGTACAGATGTACCCATACATCTCACTTGCATGCCATATCAGTGTCTCAACACTCCTTGGTTATGAGGACAACCAACCTATATGGCACACAATGACCTATACTTGATAAACATTGTCGTCCTAAGTAACAACGTATCATTTGGTCATGAACTATTTAAGGACTAAATAATAAATCCTCTTTTGTCGAATCTAGATAGTCCTAAGGACTTCATCACAACACAGAAGTTCATTAGAAGACAACAAAATTTATGATGAAAAATATCAAAATAACTTTTATTAATTTATAATTTATATATAATTATAAATATATGGTCCAACCGTCAACAGACTGATGATTTGCTTTGAAACACATTTCCAATAGTATTTATATACTTATATATTTGCATAACGTATTTTCATTGTAAGTGCATCATCCAGTAGGATATTTTGCGATCCCACATGCATGCTGCATGTGTGGAACCGCCAGCATCAAGTGATGGTGTAGGATAATGCGGAGGGGATGCCAGTAGGAGAGACCGTGGGGGAGATGCATTTCTTTTTTGCAGTGCTTGTGAGACGATCCGACACCATTCTGGTATTGCCCATAGACTGGCGATTGATGGATACTGATGTTAGAGATCGGGTATGGAAGGAGATATGGATAAATATATCTTAATTATATTTATGCATTTGATATATTTATACTTTCTTTGATTAGAATAATTTGATAACTGACTTTTGATAACTTTTGTGCAGGAAAGGTACAACTTTTTAGATCATGAGAGGGCTCGAGATGTCCGATTGAAGAAGATTGAAGAGTTATACTTGGGCTATAAGGTCAATCTCTATAAAGGATGGCTCGAGCACCGATGAAACACTCTGAAGGAGCTTGTTCCTTGGATACAGGATTATCCTCCGAGTCAGTAGGAGGGGATGGTTGGACATTGGAGGAGCCAAGAGTTCGAGGTAAAATTTTTAACTTTTAAATTTTTTAATATACTTAAAATTATATTTAAATATTATTTAAATACTTATTATTTATTTAAATATTTGTTAAGCTATCTTCCATCAGAATCGGAAGAATCAGGTACCCCAGGAATACATGCACACTCTAGGCCATGAGTCTATAACCTATCTATGCATAGCGAGGAAATAAATTCTAAATCTTTATTTATAAATTAAATTAATATTTTTTTATATATTTTTAATAAATTGATCCATTGTTATAGCTAATGGAGAGGGGTAATGCCCGGTCATAACAAGATCTTTCGATCCAACTGTACGGACAAGAAGGATAGGTCGATGAACACCACGATCGGAAGAATTTTTGTAAGTAATAAATATATTAGTATATATGATCAGCATTATAGTATTTCTTATAAAATTTTATTTAAATTTATAATTACAGAAGCAGTTAGATGCGCTCGCGAGCGAGGGTCTGGATACCTCTGGCCCCCATGACTATCTATCTCAGATCTTGGGGCCTGAGCACTCTAGAAGGATCTGTGCAGGCTCGGACATACGCCGATGAACTACTGATTTGAGGCGAGCATCTCTTCATATGCTTCTGGTGTCGTCAGTTGGGAGCAGCATGAGGAGGCATTGGCGCGGGCAAATCAAGCTATGGTGCGGGCCGCTCATACTGAGGAGCGCACATCTCATCTGAAGGGCGTTCTGAGTGTCATGCTAACAAGGCTCAGCTCGCATTTTAGAGCAAACTTCGGAGGCCTTGAAGACATGTTGGCCGACGTTCCAACTCCAGCTCCTATAGCTCTAATCCCTCCAGCTCTGGCTCTAGCTCCTCCAGCTCATGCTCCATCTTCCGATGACGACAACGATAATATAGATTTCGAAGACTTTTGATGTATTTTTTTAAAAAAATATTATAATAAATTTTATTCGATAATAAAATTAGAGTATTTCAGAAATATTCTTATATTTATAATATTTACTTATATTTTTTGTTGTGTTATATATATCTTTGCATTTATCAGATAAAATATATAAAAAATTAAAATTTTATATTTTTTATTATTCAAAAGCTACGACAGCGGTTGCAAAATTGCTACCATAGATGTGCCAAGCAAGGCCATAAGTCACATGCCAACCACTGCATTACATCTATGGCAACGATTTGAAAACCACTGCTATAGCTCAGGTCCATGCAGCGGTTCGAAAACTGCTGCCATAACTAGGTCTATGGCAGTGATTCAAAAACTACTACAATATCTCAGACCTATGGCAGTGGTTTGGAAACCATTGTAATATCTTAGGCCTATGGCAGTGGTTCAGAAATCATTGCCATACACTCTATATGATAGCGGTTCTTGTAACTGCTACAATAACCGTTGTCATAGGCCTACGGCAACGGTGGCAGTAGTAGCGATTAGAGAACCGCTGTCATATACTATAGCAGCAACTTTTTAGGCTACGGTAATTATTACGAACTGCTACTATAGCCCTATTCTGTAGTGGTGCTAAGTTAATTATGGAGCTGATCTTCAAGGAGAGTACTATACTCTTTTTTCTTCACCTTGGTTGTCTTATTGGATTTTTCAGATAAGATTTTAATAAGACAATATATCCTAAATAATTAAAAAAAAATATTGTACTCCTTTTCTTTGGCTAAATTTTTTTTCATAAGATTTTTCTCAGCAAGATTTAATAAGGCACGTTCTTTATAAAGAAGTCATCCAAGGGGGAGTGTTATAAATGAACATTGAAGCCCATATGGATAACTCCCTAGAAATTAGAATAAAAATATTACTTTTTTTATAAATAAATGAGAAATATTATTTTTTTTTATAAATGAATGAGAGATATTCTTTTCTTTGTAATGAGAAAAACTTATAAAAGAGCTTGAAATAGAATGAGAATATGGATTACCTTGTTAAAAGATTTCCTCTCTCCCTCTCATTGTGTCTCTCTCCTTTTCCATTATATATTCTAATATTTTATAATAATTTTTATCTTTTAAAATATAAAAATAATAAATATCTCCACCATCATATTATCATTGCTGTCGCCACCATCATAATTATTCTGCCCTCACTCTCCCGCTACCCCAAAAAAAATAGAGAGAAAAAATACGATCATCATCATCATCACCAAATTCCAACACTTCCATCATCACCATCAATATTATTCCATTATACCATTGGTTTTAGCACCATCATCACTATTACTGCCAATAGCCACCATTATCACCTCCACTATACTTCCACTATTATCACCTCCACCATGCTACCATATTGGTATTGCTACCTCTATTATACTTCTACCTCAATTGCCTTCGCTGCTACTATCACTCCCTCCACCATCATATTTATTTCTAAAAGATAATTAATAAAAATAAAAAATAAAAACAAAATTTCTATATTTTTATATTTAAAAATAAAAAAATATTTATTATCTCAAATGGTGCTTTAGTTAATGATGTTGTTTACAATATAACTAGGGTAGCAACTTAGGATATGAGTGCGAACTCAAAAAACATGAATCTTCAAGCATTTCTTTCCCTAATAAAGTGCACTTTCAACTTAATTTTGCACCAAAAAGAAATAAAAAGTATTTTCATTCCCTCCAATACTATATATATATATATATATATATATATATATATATATATATATATATATATATATATATAGTATTATATATTATTTATATTATATATTACTATATATTATCTGATATACATAATATAATATTATTATATATAATAATATTTATATAATAAAATATAAAAATATAAATAAATCTTAACAACTTGTTCTAAAAAATAGTAATGTAAAAAAATATATATATAATAAATTCTAAAATTATTTTCTAATACATCAAAAAAAAATATAAATAAATTATTTTTTATCTAAATATTATCTAAAAAATATTTATCTAAAAAAAATAAATAAAATATGTTCTTAAAAAATCTAATTACCTTGCTCGAGCATCACCTCCACCACAGCAAGATTCCGTCATCTCCACCGCACCATGAATCAGCACACTTTGGATATCAAAACATATTAAGCAATCAAATCTCACAAAATCATCCCAATCTTTTCTTCTTTTCCAAGACCAATCAACTCTTGAAACGTCTCAGGACTTTCGAAATGTCCATCCTAACTTGGATAAGATAAACTAAGAACGTAAACATTAGCAAATCTAACCAAATTCAAAAATAAACATTGGCAAATATCAAGCATGCACGAAGCTATTAGCTTCCAAACTCTTAAAGTTGCACGCGGCAATTAAACAGCAAAATCTACCAATCCATGGGAGGAACGGTTGACTGGTTAGCTTTCAGGATCAGTAGGTTACACTCAGATTAGCGGACTAATTGGGCAGCTCCAAACTCCACTACCAATTCTCGAGCATGGGTGCAAACATAGATGTCAAAATTCAAAACAAAAAAAAAGAAAAAAAGTCACCCAAACGCTCCAACCTATCAACCGCGTAACAACAGATTATAGTGGACATACTCGAGCAAATATATACTATTGATGATATTTTTCCTGGATTAATTTATAACTCAACGTTTCAACAAATTTTGGTGGAATACAACAGCCACTGAACAGCACCAAGCACTTTCCAAAATGCTGGAACTCAAAATCCACCAATATTGGGGCTGATCTGGATTTTTGCATACCATACCAAGGAGCTTAAATCACAGAAACCCCAAAATTTCCCACACTGGGGCCTTGGGATCCATCCATTAACCGCTCATGACCTCACTTCCATCAGAGTCACGCGAAGCATCGATAACATCTCCAAGTTCATCACCCTCTTCAACAATTTCCATTTCATTTTCAGATTTTTCTTCCTCGCTGTCTCTGTCCTCATAAACAACTGGTGGAATCTGTTCCTCATCAGCCTCATCACCAGGGATCTGCAAAGAAGAGCATAGCTTAGTTCTCAGAAGTCCATTACATAATCTTATTAGCAGCACAACAAGAAGCAGAACTCACCCCAGCAAACAGGTAATCCAGACAAGTAGAAAGCTGTACGGCAGAGCTAAACGTTGAAATCCTTGAGTCAATAAGCTGCCAAAAGTACAAATAGTGACATGCAAATAAAATCACACGGTATATCAAATAGCTTGGCCAGAAAGAATCAACTAGTGGTGCATGGTAGTTGCAATCCTTTCGAGTGTAAATGCAAAAGAAATAGGGTGCACCATTTAAAGAGAAGAACAAAAAAGATGCTGCTGATGAGTGCTATTGCATACACACCCATACTCAATCCTCATAATACTTGTATTTGGTCTTAACAGGAACATCATTTGCCATTCGCTACTAAATTGGCAGACATTTATCCGGCATGCTGATCGAAGCTCATATCAGGGGTTCTAATAACACAGGCCTAACAAGACTACCTTACATGACATCCTATTAACGATTGAGATGGACGGAGTAATTGGCAGTCTTGGACTCTGGATGGTTATTAGGGAAAGAATTGTTTTTGGCACCACATTGACTGGGAAATGGGAACGCAAAGAAAAAACTGAAAGCTGAGGGAGCTGGAATACAAGCACACGTTTCATCGAACTTGAAGATTTCTACAGAATTCCCATAAATAGTATCACTTTACAAGATGTTAGATACACGTTTTTCATATCATACTGGGGAACCAAAGGCACCTTACTTGCAAAAAAGGTAGATTGTAACTAGGAAGTTTAGAGTATTGGCACACTAATCTCTATGGACTCAATATACACACACACACATATATATATATATATGCACACTGCATTTATGCCCGACATTCCTTTATTCAGACATTACAGACCAAGGCAAAATTTTCAGTTGTTTAGGACATCAGAAAGATGAAGCTCTTCATAAAACAGGTTAATTGAGAGATGAATGATTACCTGGTATAAAGAGTTCAGAATAAGTAGTGATGATTGTTGAGATGCTATACCGCTTGCATGTTGTCTGAGCAAACTACTTAGCCATGGAAGTGCACAAACCAATGCTGCACCTCTGTGACATGAGATGGAAAATAGAAAACAAATTGCAAGTTGAGTGCTTCATGAAAAATTGGAAACAAGCATATAAAATCATATAGCAATTTAAGTTAGAAGAAGAACATAAAAACTAAATACAGTTTAAAGCTAAAAGCACCTATCGGTCTTCTATTAAGATAACAGAACAATTCAATCCACTCATACAAGCAAAATTTAGAAGATGGCCTACATTTTTTTATCAAAGCTATCTCAGATTTCCAAATGAGAGATTCACTTGAATAAAAACTTGCATCACAGGGCTCCGTGGGAGTTTCTCATCTTGTCTGCGTGCTTCTCGAGGTTTTTAAATTCCTTATAGAAGCCTGTTGATCAGATATTTGATAGCGAAGAATGGGAGAGAATATAGAACTTTGGAAGAAACTGGTTCTTACAGATGAAGAAAAAAAAAGATCTTCAAGTGGAGAAGAATCTGATTAGAAAGGCAAATGAGAGACATTTTGTCTTATGGGGAAGGTTCTCACCTGCTGACCTTTCAATGCAGAAGCAATGAAGACCATCCTTAAAATGGTCTGGAAAACATTGAAAAGCATGGCTGTCAGAGTAGGGATAGGACTTTGCTCCTTTTACAATCTCATAAGTCAAGATGATCGAGAGAAAGTGGTTGTAGGTGAACTATCAAGTTTTGAAAGGCAGTCAGTTCTATGAAAGAATTCTGAAGGTAATAACCAGCCATCTGAAATAAAATTCACAGTCATCATTTCGGCTTCAAGTTCATAATCTACCACTCAATTGTATGAATAAAGTAATGGGGTGGAAGATAAGTAACAAGTTGGGGAAAACTAGATCTATGAATGCAGATGGTGATGAAGTATACTGGGGACAATAAATATGAGTTTGAGAAAGAACAGACACAACCAAACCATTACCAAGAAGAATTACTATTAAGGGTTTAAATGGGAAACAAATCTGGCCACATCTAAAGCATGAGAAGTTACCGAATTTCTGTTATTTCTATGGTCTTTTAGATTGTAAAAACAGAGACTATATGAGAACATTGAAGTTAATTGAAGCGGAAAAAAATCCTATACTTCAATAAGTAACTTCAATCCAAGCAAATCCATATCAAAGTATGAGGATGTTCATCAAAGAGAAGTACCTGAAGGGGAAAAACAAAAAAAAAAAAAAGAAGCAAAATAATGTGACAAATATGCAGCAGAAGCTCAAGCTTCATGAAGGATCTAACCATGGAGAACAGGGAATAATCAAGGGGAACAAGAGAGATGATCATACATCACAATCTAAAATATCCAATCTGATTAAGTATAATCATTTGGTGGAAATTAAACAGAGGTTCCACACTACCACAACAATGGGAAGTTATTGAAGTACTATCAGGAAAAGGAATTTTCTGAAAAGAGAAGGGAAGTGCTTATGGCAGATGTTAACTATAAGCCTTTTTAAAAGTTCAGACTTGTCATGGGCCAAGACATAGCCTGGTTTCCAATATGACTGCAATGGAACTAGATATAAACCAAAATCAGCTTGACAAGAATATCAGCCACCAATAATAATAGACAATGAGAAGGAAAAGTCTTCAAAGAATACAGAAGCAAGCATCTCATAGAGAAACACACAAAATACAAGCACATGCTCTGAAAGATGGACATGAAAAGTAAAGTCTCATTGATAGAATAATTGGAAGCAAAAGAAATTTTGATAAACATGTTGAAGACTGATGTGAGAAAAAATGCAAGCATTCAGTAGCAGAGGAACAGGAGGAAGTTAGTAATGAAAGATCGGTAATAACTGGTTTCTACCAGTTGCCAGGAACCATGGAAGTATTACATTGGAACTGCCAGTTTCAGCCCTGAAAGCTTTGATTAAGAGAGATGTTCCTGCAGTGGTGTTTCTCAGGGAAATGAAGATGGGTAAAAAAAGCAATTGGAAAATAAAAGCAAAGTATGACTTCCAGAATGCTTTCATTGTGCCAAGCAATGGACCATCAGGTGGATTATGTCTGATATGAAAAGACGGTGAAATACTTTTGCAGAATTATTCTAAACATCACACTGATGTAACTGTTGGTTCCATATTAAGCAAAAATTGGTGGCTGACAGGTTTTTATGGGAACCAGAGCAATCGAGAAAAATGAGTCTTAGGATTTCCTGAAATTTCTAGCTCAAAAATGAACTTACATTGGCTATATACAAGGGATTTTAATCAAATAATGAAGGCAGAAGAAAACAAGGGGCAGTAGAGAAATCAGAAATACATATGCAAAGATTTAGAGCAGTAAGAGAGAGTTATTTGCATGATTTAGGTTTTAAAGGCCATAAGTTTACATGGAGTAATAAGCAAATCGGTGATCATATTATACAAAAAGATCAGATTGAGCATTAGAAACTCTAGAATGGAGCAACATATACCCATCAATGTGGACTGGGTCTAATGAATGTGGGGATGTTATGGATAATGCATGGAATATGAATCTGACGGAAAGCAGAATAGGGAAAGTTTCTCAAAAGATAACAAAATATGCAAGAGTAAGTTAAAAACGGTGGAACAAAAATAACTTTCACAACGTTAACATACAGCTGCATGTTTTGAATGAGAAATTGAAGGTTGCTGGTCCCAAACGGTCACTGTGGAATCTAATAAAGAGGAAATCGAAATGCATCAAAGATAGAGCAAATCTTGACCAGGGAGGAAATGATGAGGAAGCAGCAGTCTAGATCATCATAATTGAAGAAGGGAGACCAAAACACTGCTTGTTCTTGTTAGAAAAGGTAGGAGTAGATCACATAGTTGTAGGATACAGAGACCGAAACATGGCATATTTTCATGATAAAGCATCACAGAGACAGAAAGAATAAGATTGTTGGGTTAAAGGATGTCCATGTTATTTGGCACGCAAAGAAGAAAGAAATAGGAGTGGCTGGGAACTATTTCAAAATAAATATCACTTTCATGCATCTGTAGGCTTATGATTTAGAAAAAGTTTTTGAGAAAGTTGAAAACCATATTTCAGATGACATGAATAGAGCTCTGTCTGCCCTTGACATCAGACAAGGTATGCCAAGCTACTTTCCAAATCCAACGTTTAAAAGCTCTAGAACCTGATGGGATCCCTGGCCTTTTTAATCAAAAATATTGGAAGTCTATTGGTCATGATATAACAAGCAGCCCTGGAGTTTTTAGACAATGATAGTTCTTTTTAGATAAAATTAACTTCACGCATAGCTCTTATTCCTATGGTGAACAATGCTGATGACCCAATTCCGTCCTATTAATTTATGTAATTTTGTTATGAGATTTTTTGCCAAAGCAATTGCAAATAGTCTAAAAGAAAGTTTATCTCGTATTGTTTTTCAAAACCAAACAGCTTTTATCCCTTGTTTGGTTAATCACTGACAATACTCTTGTGGTTTTGAAGTCATTGGTCTCTAAAAAGCAAATGCCAAGGTCATCACTTTAAAACTTGACAAGAGTAAAGCTTATGATGGGATCAAATGGATTTTTCTTGAAAAAATGGCAATAAACTGGATTTGCTGAAACATGGGTCTCTCAGATTATAAAATGCATCTCATCCGTTAGTTACTCTAGCTTATTAATGGTCCACAAAAAGGTTATTTCACTCCCTTAAGATTTCAGATCTCTCTCTCTCTCTCTCTCTCTCTCTCTCTGTGTGTCTTTATCTCTTTCTAATTCATGCAGAAGGACTCTCATCACTTATTCATGATACCGAAAACAAAGAAGAAATTCATGGTGTTTCAGCAGGTAGGGCAGTGCCAAAGATTTCTCATTTATTCTTTGCAGATGACAGACTTATATTTATACAGAACTATTAAATACTTATGAGAAGGCTTCAGGACGAGTTATGAATTCGAATAAATTAAACATTACCTTCAGTAAGAACTGTCCAAGAGAATTGAACGAAGAAATTACTTGACTATTGGATGTTCAAGTGGTAGAATCATGAAAAGTAATTGGGTTTTGTGGGAAGATCAAAGAAAATTTTATCTAACAACATCAAAGAATAGCTGGAGAAAAGACTGCAGGAATGGAAAGAGATTTCTTATCACATGCTGGAAAAGAAGTTTTGATCAATCCACTAGCACAAGCTGTCCACACTTATGAGCTGTTTTTCTTGCCAAAACAATTTTGTGCTAAGTTAACTCTTTGATGGGGAAATTTTGGTGGGGACAAAAAATAATAATAATAATGAACTAAAGATCCACTAGGTGGGATGGAATAAATTGTGCCAACCAAAAGATGAAGGTGAGTTAGTTTTCAATAATTGCAAGCTTTCGACAAAGCAGTCGAAGCCAAGCAAGCTTGACGACTTTCAAAAATGAGACCTTGATTTTTAAAGTCCTTCAATCAAAATACTTCACATCATTTTTGAGAGGGCAAAAAGCAAATCCATCATACACAGAGTATTTGGGAGACAACATTTATTACAGAGGAAGGCTGTAGATGCCAGGTAAGAGATATTGAATGTGTTAAAAATAAGGAAGGATAGATGGTTACCTACAAAAAGCACCGTAGTCATTTCACCTTAGAGTTTTGGAGCCAGAAGCAAGTGTTAATCAATTGATTAAAAAAAAAAAAAAAAGATAGAACATTGAACCGTGACATGCTTATCACAGTGCTCTTGACTTTTGAATCAATGACTATTTTAGGGTCGCCATTAAGTGATAATTTCCACAAGATAGATTGATTTGGAAAGCAGCTGCTGATGGAGCCTCCAAAGTAAACAATGCCTATAAATTTATTTTGGAAAAGGAAAATATTATGATTCCAGTGGGGTGACTTCACATTTTAAATTGCACTATTACTTTGCCTTCAAATCTCTCATAGGCATAAATGTGGAAGCTCAAAATTCCAGCAAAGATCAAATTATTTTGGTGCAAAGTTCTCCAATATATATTGCCAACAAAAATTTATTTGGTAAGAAGAATAGTCAATGGATAATATGATATGTCAAGCATGTGGACAAGAAGAGTCAGGTTTGCATATATTAAGAAATTGAAATTATGCTCAACAAAGTTGGCTAGTTTCTCCTTTTGGGTTGTGCTCTGATGTCTGCAAGGCAACAGATATGTGGGACTGGGTTCAATAGATGAAAGATGAATTGGATTTTCAGGTCTGAACATGTTTGTGATGATTGCTTGGTCAAATTGGCAACACAGAAATGATATCATATTCAACCAACTTAACAAGGATCCTATTTCAGTGGTGAAAAGAGCTTTTCTTTTGTTAGCAGATTTCTGAAGTGCACAAGATGTGAAAGAGAAGCTTAAGTATTTGAAATATGTTTGGGAGCCTCCCAGTGAACCATTTGATAAGCTGAATACCAGTGGAGCTTTGTTTGACAACAAACAAGAAGGAATTGGATGTCATTAGAGCTTACAAAGGAGACTTAACTGCTACTTTCTCTAAACAAGTTCCCCAATGTGAATTCTGCAGAAGCTATAGAGGCCATAGCGACAAGGGAAGCTCTTAATTTTGGGATTGATTTGGACCTTAATAACATGATTTTGGATCTGCAGAAGCTATAGAGGCCATAGCGACAAGGGAAGCTCTTAATTTTGGGATTGATTTGGACCTTAATAACATAATTTTGGAAGGAGATCCTATTACTTGATTAAATATCCTCAATTTCAGGTTTGAAAAGTGGAAGACACTTGAATATGGAGTGACCATTTTAGGGTACGTGCATTTTGTTATGATAGAAGGGAAAGAAATGAAGCTGCTCAAAATATGGCGAGGCATGCATTCTTCATTGAAGAACTGGTTGTTTGGATAGAAGAGCCACCTGTATTTTTAGTACATGTTCTGCTAAAATATGTAATGCTGTGATTCAATAATATAATTAATCATCCTCCAATCATATATATATATATGTATATATATGTGTATGTATGTATATATGTGTACACACACAAATATATATATATATATATATATATATATGTACATGTACATGTGTAGATGTGGGTGTGTGTGTGTGTGGGTGTGTGTGTACATATATATACATATATATATATATGTATATACATATATATATATATATACATACATACATACATACATACATACATACATACATATATATGGATATACATATCTATAAACACACACACACACACACACATATGGATATACATATCTATATACATACATACATACATATATATATATGGATATACATATCTATAAACACACACACACACACACACACACATATATATGGATATGTACATATCTATATACATACATACATACATACATACATATATATGGATATACATATCTATAAACAGACACACACACACACACACACATATATGGATATACATATCTATATACATACATACATACATACATATATATATATATGGATATACATATCTATAAACACACACACACACACACACATATATATATGTATGCATGTATATATACATATGCATATGTATGTATGGATGTATATATACATATGTATGTATGTATGTATACATATGTATGTATGTATGTATGTACGTATCTATATACGCACACGTGTACGTACATACGTGTATGTACGTACATGTGTGTGTGTGTGTGCCGGGCGCACGCGCGTGTGTATAATATACATACATACATATGCATGCATGCATGTATATGTATACACACACACACACACACACATATGTATGCATGCATGCATGCATGCATGTATGTATATGTACATGTACGTATGTGTGTGTGTGTGTGTATACATGCATACATGCATACATGCATACATACATATATATATACATGCATATATATACATGCATATATATACATGCATATATATATATATATATATATATATATATATATATATATATATATATATAGGTATGTATGTATGTATCTATGTATAGGTACGTATGTATGTATGTATATATATATATATAATATATATATATATATATATATATATATATATATATATATCCATATGTACACACACACATATATATGTATGTATGTACATACATACATGCATATATACATACATACATACATATATATATATAGATATAGATATAGATATAGATACATACATACATATACATATATGTACATATATATATAAACATATGCGCACGTGCGCGCACGCGCTATATATATGTGTGTGTGTGTGTATGTATGTATGTGTGTGTGTGTGTGTGTGTGTGTGTATATACATATATATATGCACACACATCCATCCATACATACATACATATACATACATACATTTATATGCATGTATATATACATACATACATGAATGTATGTATGTATACATATGTGTGTGTGCGTGTGTGTGTGTGTGTGTAAACTTGCCTGTGTACATTCCACCCCAGTTACCCCACAGGTTCGAGAAGAACTAAAAATATGAAATGTGGAGTCCCATGCAAATGGTCACAGAAATACAGGAAGGTTGAAACAGAATGCCGAAAGAAATCGATAGAAATAGATACTTCACATATCAAAAGATATGGGATCTGTACACTTCAAAAATATATAGGTAATTAAATGTTTGGTGAGGCCTTGTAAAGAAATCCAGGGATGGACTCCACTGTAGATAACTTACTTTAAGCTGTCTTTCTTACCAACACCCACAAAACGCCCGTAAAATAAGGATGTGGAACCTAGAAATGAAGGATTATGCATACCTTTCAAACTTAGCGTTAAAGACATCCTACTAAAGGTACACAAGGAGATGGAGACAGACACCAAGTGGTACTTTGTCCAATAAATCCTACCTTTTATAAAGGAGTCAGGAGTAAGGAAACCAAACCCCAGAATCAAACTTTTATGTGGAAGTCAAGAAATGAGAAAGTCATAATTCATAAATTAGTATTATGAAGGAAAAAGTTTCTAAGGCTATTGTTGTATGGCTGCAAAATTTTCTGAGCTCTCTGTGTCAAATTTAATTTGAAGAATCATAAGATGCAGTAAACTGCTGCATATCCTAGACCATTCAAGAAGACCTGAATAGAAATAAAAATTAAAATGAAAGGATAATCATTAACGTGCAATGCTTTGAACCAACTGAATTACAAGAATAGAGAATCTAGGAAAAGAAAAGAAAATGAAAACACTTTATAAGTAATTTCAGCACTTGGGAGGGGTTGGCACGAAACAAAAGGTGAATCTTGATAAGAGAAGGCTGTCAATCTTTCTTAGTGGCAACAGTGATGAACTACTTAAATCTAAATACCAAATCTCTAGTGTTTTAAAATGCAGTGCATAAGGCAATGTATATGGATGCGGTCCCTTGGTTGTACCACATTGCCTATATGCAGTTACCATATGCAGTCATATTGCATTATATGTCAAAACGTCAGTCCATTTAACACTGTGGCCATGCATCAAATAGCATTTTATAGCTGTATATGTGGCCCATTTAGCATTATGAGGCCAAACATTTGGCACACTCTTTTGTGGGCCTTTGTGGATAAAGCATGTCCAAACTGATAGGATCGAGGTTGGTTTCAATCATGTTGTAATTATTGCTATTCGCATTACGTACTACATATTGAGCACTAATTTTAGCTATCATTCTAATATTATTATCCAAAAATAAACTTTACTAACATTAGTACTGTTCGTATGGTACTTAATGTATCTTATTTACTTTTATATATTTAAAATGTACTAACTGCACATGCAACTGCACAGGCAGACCACATACCATATATGCAGTATCCCTTGACCACATGGACACCGCAGCTGTTTTTTAAAACACTGCAAATCTTTAATTGGCACCATCGAGTAAACTTCTTTCTATAAATCTAGTTTCTTTGCTACAACATTTAATACCTTTCAGTTTTCGGTTGTGCAGATGAAGTGAAACATGAAACATGTGTATGCTTGCAACCGAACATGTTGTATTTGAGGGGAAAGGGGGCGGTGAATAGGCTTTATGCTATGACCAACTTAGGTCATTTAACCTTACTGCAACAAACAATCTTAGCCACT
>QRFJ01000052.1:182054-222054 GCA_006176705.1 Cocos nucifera | reverse complement strand
TCATGCTTGACTTTACCAAGGCATCTATAAAAATTGTGTTATAGAAGATATGTATCATTTCTAAAAGTAGCAGAGGAAAAAAAATTCTTAGAACGATTTCATCAAGTCCTTTTCTTTACCTTTTCCATCTTGAATCTTCTGAAAATCATCCTGCACCTTTGAAGTAGTTTTTTTACCTTTACGACTTTTGTCCTCTCTAGATTTGGCCTCTACATCAATTGTTGCATTATCCATTGTCATAGAATTGTTATGAAAGTCTGCATCAAAGAATTGATGGATGCAAACAAATTAAAACAAGATATCGTGAATTTTCACAAACATAATGTTTAGAATATTCTAGCAAGGATTGGAAATTAAACGCTTTACCTAACCAAACTACCCCACAAGAGGAAAAAAAAATCTTAGAACGATTTCATCAAGCCCTTTTCTTTACCTTTTCCATCTTGAATCTTCTGAAAATTATCCTGCACCTTTGAGGTAGCTTTTTTACCTTTGCGACCTTTGGGCTCTCTAGATTTGGCCTCCACATCAATTGTTGCATTATCCATTGTCATAAAATTGTTATGAAAGTCTGCATCAAAGAATTGATGGATGCAAACAACATATTGAAACAAGATATCGTGAATTTTCACCAACATAATATTTAGAAAATTCTAGCAAGGATTGCAAATTAAAAGCTTTGCCTGACCTAAGTACCCCACAAGAGGGAAAAAATATATATATTCTTAGAACGATTTCATCAAGCCCTTTTCTTTACCTTTTCCATCTTGAATCTTCTGGAAATCATCCTGCACCTTCGAAGTAGTTTTTTTACCTTTGCGACTTTTGTGCTCTCTAGATTTGACCTCTACATCAATGGTTGCATCATCCATGGCCACAAAATTATTATGAAAGTCTGCATCAAAGAATTGATGGATGCAAACAACATATTAAAACAAGATATCAACATAATATTTAGAAAATTCTAGCAAGGATTGGAAATTAAAAGCTTTGCCTAAACTAACTACCCCACAGGAAAACGAAAGGGACTACAGATCACCCGCTATTGGGTTGTGGGGGGGGCCTCCGGCGTCGCCTCCGCTAGCGTCTGCCACTACTGGAGTCACCGGCCGCCAGGCAGAGAGAGGAAAGTCGGAGTAAAAGGGCCGCCGGGCAGAGTAGAGAGAATAGAGAAGGGGAATCGAGGGATGGAGGGATTCGATGCGGGGTTTAGGGGTTAGGGTTTAATTTTACTTTTTTTTCCAATTTTTATTATGTTGAAAAGACTACAATGACCCTGGTTTCAGACCAGATTTCCAATCAGGATTGGCAGTATTCTCTGAAGCCGGTTGGTGGTCAGCGGCCTTCTGTTGGGCCTGGTTCGATTTTCCTGTCCGACCACCATGGTCCGGCTCAATTTTTATAATAATATGAATAATTATCAATACAACTCCGTAAATTAAAAATTTTGTAACCAAAGAGAAAAAACCCCAACCGGAACCTAAGAAACCTCTCCGATCTCGCTCAGGTGCTCTCCTTCCAGAATGAAATGAAACAGCGAAAAAAAAAAAATCAATCTATTTAGGAAAAGGCCTTACCTTTTAATTTTTTTCGTCTTTTCTTTGTTTTCGTGGATTTTTCCGAGCTCTTTCCATCTTCTTCTCATTTCTTTTCTTCTCCTTCTCTTTTCTTCTTCATTTCCTCTTCTTCTTCTTTCTTTCTCCTCCCTTCTCTCTATTTCTCTTCCCTTGGCTCCGGATTCCTCGAATTCAAAGTGCCCCTTTTCAGATCGACGACTAGAGCAATCGAGCTTTGTGGCCGGGGTGGGTAGGGAGGACGGGGGTAGCCGGTGGGGCAGTTTGAGCCACAGGAAGGATTTGGGGGTTGGGGACAGAGAGAAGAAACTCACCGTTCGTGAAGACGGCGTAGGCGCGGAAAGCCGGAAGCTGGGCGACGCCGCGACGGCGTCCGGACGAGGTAGTGGCAGGGGAGGATGATCTCTCAACTCTCGGTCTCTCCTCTCTTTCTCACGTAGATGCCTTTCCCACGTAGATGCAGGGGATAGGGATTTGATTTCCTGAGTAAGCAATTTCGGTATATATAATGTATAACAGGCGGGCCATAACCCACAATCCAAACAGAGTAATTTAACCGCTTTTATACGGTTACTAAAATATAAATCCAACCCATTTCGTTTACACGACGAAACGGACCAATCTAATGGCCCAATCCAAATTGACAATTTTACTTAGACTTCAATATATTAATTTCATAGTTATGCTGGAGGCTGGTGGAAAGTTTAATTTATTATCCATTAGAATTATCTATAAATCTGCATTTCAATTGACTGAGATAACGGACGGAGACGCAGATAAACAGTTAATGTGATTAAGAAATAAGAATGTTACTGTTGACAATCGTTGACTTCAAATTGAAGGATTAGTTCCATGCAGATAAGCTTGAAAACTTGCAAAACAAAATTCAGACCGAAGGATTTTGTCTTTGGTGAGAATCATTCGATGCTCAAATCAGAAATAAGCATGAGCTAATTTCTTTTGAAAAGAATTTCTTACTTACCTAGATTTTAGGAATTCATGGTATTTATGAAAAAATTTTACATGATGACTACGTCATTCCACTGATTTCGGACCGCTAATCTCGTCGTGGCGAAATTTCTAAAAATCTTTCGAATGGAATGATGGTTGCTGGTATGATTAAGATTTCCAATTTATCGCCGATGATTTTGGGCAAGCAGATGACAGCCTATTTACGACTTGAGTATAGTTGTACTATGGTCAATCTGTGAGGGACTTTCTTTATCCGAGGCGATTTAAAAATGATAGGTGCCAGCCGGAGTATTTTCATAAATATTGTATCAGATCGACCCTCCGGCATTAGTCATCTGTTTAGAGGATATTATAGTAATATCCTGATCCACAAGTGCTCATCAAGATAGACTAAGCTGAGGTGCCTCTGGGATATATCAGTCGATCTAAGGCATTTTATTACCACCATAACACTATCCCTCTAGTGCTGAGTCTAAGGATCAGGTAAAAAGGCTAATCATAGACGGTACCTCAGATTGGATGATCCATCTGCAATTGTATACCAATATTTGATCGTTGTTGTTGCCATTCCTTAGAGCGAGAGTAGTTACGATTGAAAGACCCATTCCGTTTACCGATAGAAAAAAGATAAATTTAATAACAAGTGTCTCATTGTCTTCTCCTCTCTCACTATAAAGCATGTGGAGAGGATAACTGGAGAACGAAAAGCATTTCTGAACATAAAACTTTCATTTTTTACATTTCTTCTTTTGAAGCTGTCTTGTTAGGCTTTTTGCTCTGAATGGATTCTCAGATGGCTGCGACATTAAAAAGGCTATTGGCTCAAAGATTGCGAGCCAAGATTTTGCCCGCTCAAACCTAAACTTCTAGAAGTTCCTCTGCTGAAGTCCCGGAGGCTCCTTTAACATCTCCCCCTTCTGTCCCAGATGATGTGGAAGGGGATAGGTCCTTATCAATGAGTGATTTATAAAACTTGGTGGGCAATATTAGGGTCGAGCCAATAGATTCAATAGGGGAAAATACGGAGGTGGTGACAGAAGCAACAGTGGAAACTTCCATGGAGGTCATCGCCATTTCCTCCCCGACACGCGTTGTCTCAAAGGCAGCAGCAAATCTTCCCAAAAAGTCGGAAGGAGGAGGAGCTATTAAGGCCTCTGGCTCTTTCAACTCGACCGATGCGGTTGGGATTGTCGAACCGCAAAGGGCAGAGATTCCTAGCCTAAATATTTTTTCGATGAGGATCCAGGAGGAGACGCCTCAAACATTGTTGATTCCTTTTTTCATTCCTACTGCAACTAATTTGGGGGTCGCCATCGATTTCTTGAGGAGGCATCTCCCTCCTGTAGATAGACTCACTTTAGAAGGAGAAGATGTCCAACATTAGGTATCTGAGGCCTTCAACTCTTTGGCTTCACTCAGTCATTATCTGACGAGTTTCGTCGGGGCCACTTTCGGATTTTCACCTTTGAAACTTGTGAAAGCGAAGAATGAGCTCAAAAAGCTCAAATATTGCCTTAAGCAGGAGAAAGCTACTAATGCTGATTTGATTAAGGAGATCGACTGCTCTGAGAAAGCCCTTTCAAAGCTCAGAAAGTAATCGATCGAAAGGATGATGAGTTAAGTAGAGCTTGTCATAGGATTGAGATCCTTAAGAAGCAGAGATCAGAAGCTGATCGAGAATGTTGTCGAGCCCATGACGCCATCAAATGTTTGAGAAGGACCTTGGCTGAAAATGGTGGATCTTCGTCTGAGACCATACTTCTCTGAGATTTCGATGATCGATCGATGAAGAGACCTAAGACTTCAAGTAGGGATCATCATATGGAGAAAGCTTCATCGAGGTCCCAAGTTTCCTCCTCCATGGGAGGATCTACAACTCGGAGGTCTCCAACTAAACCCCAGATATTAAATAATTCACTCGAAAGGTTAAGAAAAGCTGGGACAAATTCTGTTATTAAGGTATGTAAGATGGGCTTTTATGCAGGCTTTAACGAGTGCAAAGAAATAGTTTTGCCTCATCTTCCTGATGGAGCTACTGAGTCCTTGCATACGGACTCAGATGTTAACCTGCAATTTATGATTCGTGTTTGCATCAGCAAATTCTCAAATGTATCTGATCTTGCTATCAAAGAAGATGAGGTAGATTTTGACGCATAGAGAGCTCAATCTGAGGCTAGGAGGAGGATCTTTTCAAGGTGAATTGTTGAGGAGCTCCTAACGACGTCCTCGTACACATGCTTTTCTTTCTTTTTTTTTTGGTACCAAAACTTTGTATAAAAGCTTTATATATGAAAGAAATACTTTTTCGCTGAAGCGGTTTCTTTCTTATTCTTTTCTTATCTTTTTGAGAAGTTCTAGATTGTCGAACCCATTTTTCTACTTAATCGATTATCTCCTTGTCCTTGGCCTATCCATCCAACAATTCGTAGGAAGCCAGGAGGGACGGAATTTAAATTGCCATTCACGTACCAATTACTGCGGTATGTCTTCACATGCTGCCTCATGAGTGAAGTAGGGTACGATTTTGGCTCTCCATACTGATTTATTGTATCGATGATAAAGATCACATCTAATCGCCAGCCATCACGTATCCATGCTGCATCGATCTCCGTCACACGCATTTAATATTCTGAGAAGACAAATCAATCTGATCTCCACTAATTTTATATAAGACCCAGATGGAATGAGGGTTGAACCTTGTCATCTTCTTCTTACTGTGGATTTTTGTCTATTTTTCTTTTTCTTGCAAAAATGGTCCAATCCGAAGATTTCGAGTTCGCCCCTTTAGCCTTTCAATCGAAGGTAATGGAGGATGACTTCATACTGATTCATGATCAATTCAACTTTCCTCTGGAGTTTCGACTCGAAATTTCCAAATCGGAGGAGCGGGTCTGTAGCTCTCCTCCTGATCGGATCGAAGTATATGAGAAGTGTTTCTACGCCGGGTTGAGGTTTTCTCTTCATCTCTTTTTTATCACTCTTTTTCGCTTTCTAGAGATGTCGCTTTGTTCAGTGATACCAAACTCGTGGCGTCATATTTTCAGCTTCACTATGGCGTGCCTTCTAGCCGGGGTGGAGCCGACTGTAATGCTCTTCTATTACTATTTCATGGTGAAGAGGCATCCTGGGGCTCGTGGTTGGTGGTATGTGACCCCCAGATTGAGAAAAAATGTCCCTCCACTGATTCGGGATGCTCCTTCCACCATTCATGGATGGAAGATCCGATTTTTATTTGTTTTTCAAACCTCGAAAAAAGATTGGGGTTTCATCGATTGGGAGGAGCCGCAGAAGAAGCTGTTAAAGGACCCACCACTTGGTCCTCATTTAGAGCAGGACCTAAAAATCCTATAAAGTTGTGAGATTCCAGAGTTGAAGGAGTTGCTATCCGAGCAGATTTTATTCAATGTTTGGATCAGTCGATTCAATCCTTTCGGTATGTGTTTGTTTTCTTTTATATCAATAAATTTTTCACGTATGTAGACTTGGTGCCAGATGGTCAATGCTTTGAATTTCAGGAACCGATCAGAGTCCTCTTAAAGTTAGGATTTCGAAAGGTCATCGTAAAAGAAAGATTCGTACAATTGGTGAGAGGTCTATCCATATTCGGATTGAACCTCTCCCAGTGCAACGATCTCTTATAGTCGAGGAGTCTAGTCTTCTCAGTGTTGAGGACTTCCAGATCGTCCAGGTTCCTCATGACTCGGAGCCTCCAGTTCCAGAGGAGGGCCATGAGGCTTCCATTGAATATTTGTTTAGCAAGGCCATTTTAGACTTACCGGCTCCTGATGTCCTTGAGCCTTTTCCAGAGGAGGAATTATTTAGGAGAAAGGGAGCTAGTGAGCACGCAACATCCAGAGTACTTTCTGCCACGTATGTCGATGCTGATGCCGATGCTTCAAAAACTCGTGCGGCGGCAAAATTGAAGACTCCACTAGATGAGCTGAGAATTCCTGAGAAGGCTAGTATTTCTAGGATTACACCGGTCGAAGTCTACTATGATAGTTTGGCCTTACATGATTATAAGCTGGCTTGTGAAGCATTCTCGAATTTTTTTTTTCTGGCAGACGCGTCCAAGATACTGGTTGATCCTCTAAATGAGGAGGAAAAAAGCTCTAGACTGCTTTATCCGGGTAAGCCGAGGTCATAGATTGTTGTTCTTTTTATTTTTGTTTCCTCGCTTTAGAACTTGTCCTTACGAATCTCACGCAATGTCTTTGTAGCTTGCCTATTACTTAAATGGATTCATAGAGAATGTCGTTGACCTTTCCAAAAGGATGACAGAACTTGAGATTCAAAGCACGATCCTCTAAAAGGCAAAGGATCAGCTGTCCAAAGAGGCTACGAAGACTTTGGACAGAGCTAAAGAGGTCGAGAAGAAAGTTCTAGGCATCGAGACAACATTGAAGAAATTTATGGAAGAGAATGTCTGCTTAATCAGTATTGATGGGACCTTGGAGACCGAAATCGTAGAATGAGGGATTGAGTCATCAAGGTTGAAGCATCCAAGGCGAAGGCTTTACTCTTGATGAAAGCGGCCGAGGAGAAGGTCTTGAAGGTGGTTGACGATTTTAGGGCATCCAATGAATTTAGAGAGGAGAAAACCTCTTTTGTACTAGACGTCTATGATGAAGAAAAATGTGTCATCCGCGAGGAAATAGCTTCGAAATATCCTTAGTTGGATTTAGGTTTTTTAGATATTCCTCTGGACAACTTGTCTTAAATTTTTGTTCTCTTCAGCTCTTTAGGAGTTTTTGTAAAGAAACTTTTTATGAATAAAATTTCTTCCTTTTGTTTTCCTTGATTTTCTCATTTTACTTTGTTCTTTTCATTTTATTCTTATCTGAGGAGTTATTTCTTCGGCTCATGCATTTTTGTACTTTCTAACCTCAGCTCATGAACCTACATGTTGATCTTTTCATTTCTCGTGTGCATATTTGATGAGACGTACCCAGTCTTCCATGTGTATCATTAAATGCGCATGGTTACAGAAGCAATATAACCGCGAATTTGACTCGAAATCCAGTACTTTGTTGTGAGGCAGTAGATACATTCACTCTTCGATTTGCATGCGGTAAGATTGGACATTCGTAATTATGGCAGATTTGCCTATTTATAGCAACATCCCATTCGCTAGCTCCTCCATCCTGACATTTTTTGTCTTTCAGAGGAATGTCTGCAAATTGGTTCTCTCCCATAAGGAGACGGAGTTCCTTCATCCCTCGATGGAGATAGTAATTCAATCGAGGAGACGAAGGAGTGTTGGTTGATCTCGATCAACTTGAGGGTGTCGATGACAAGGGCTTTATTGTTTAGATACTTTCACTCTCGGTCTTGAGATCTTTGTCATCCTGCTTCGCCTGTAGGGGATGGTCTTTTGCTCAGTCCTAAGAGCTTTGTCATGGTTCTCTGGCTCTGAGAGGGCAAGATTTCATGATTTACTCAAAGGGGCCTATGGTTGTACCATCCTTATAAGAAAGCGGGAAGGGATTGAGCTGCCACCCTGGCGTCTGAAGTTTGAATCTTATACTTCAAAGGCTCCCTCAGCCATTATGTTTCCAGAAACTATGACTGGGGCACTGAAGTAGTTCTTCAAAGTCATATTAAGAAGCTTTACCTAGGTTGTTTATCATGCATCGGCATTCGATGGAGGGATTCTTTATTTCGAGTTTAAGGTAGAGTTGGATTCTAAGCAAACTCTACCTCGGTCTTGTCGGATTCTCCATCATTGCCACTTTTTGGCGGCTCAAATGGTGGCGTTTGAAGTTGTGCCACCCCCATAGCATGAAGGGCGTATGTCTGAGCAGCTGGAAGAGATTCCGAGGCTGGATCATATAGTCATGGACTTCAAAAGTACCTGACTTCGGCATTGGTGGGAAGTCCATCACCTCAGCTCGCACCTCCGTGGACCCGGATACCCTTTATGAGATCCCAAAGCCTTAAGTCTTCAAAGGAGCTTCTTCTACATATCGACGGCCTAGCTTCATCAGGCTTTTTGACCGTGTCTTCACATCGGAGTTATGCTTTTCTAATTTCATCCGAGTTGTTTACTGTTAGTCTTTGTAAAAGCAATTAGATCATTGCTCTTTTAAAAATTTTTCCTTTATAAAATAAAATGCTTTTGTTTTCTTCATCTCGTACTTTATTTCTGTTCTTTCTATATTGTTAACTATCCCGATCAAAGGGATCTTAAACCCGTGTAGGTTTTTTTAATCGAATTGGTCTGAGATGGTTTCGATCTGAGAAACTCGTTGTTAAATATCCTAAATAAAGTGATTTTATTTGAAGTGGTTCTGATCTAAGGAACTCGCTATTGAGTATCCCGAATAAAGAGATTTTATTCAAAGCAATTTCGAACTGAGGAACTCGCTGTTGAGTATTCCGAATAAAGAAATTTTATCCGAAGCAGTTTCGATTTGAGGAACTCACTGTTGAGTATCCCGAACAAAAGAATTTTATCCAAAGTGGTTTCGATATGAGAAACTCACTGTTGGATATCCCGAATAAAGAAATTTTATTTGACTTTCTTTTTCAATTCGATAGCTGTGCAAATATTTATCTGACAAAGAAAGTAGTTGAACTTGGAAAGCTACTCATTTATTCATTTCATTGATAGTACATCTGAAGATTAGCTAAATTCCATGGCCTATGAAGAAGGGTCCCATTGAGTTGTTTTAGTTGATAAGTTTCTGGTCGCACAAGTTCATCGACCTGATAGGGCTCTTTCTAGTTGGGTGAAAGCTTTTCTTGCTCAGTTGGCTTGGATACTTCTACTCTCCAAAGGACAAGATCATCGGTTCAAAATTCTTTTGCCTTGATGCAAAAATTATAATATCTGACGACCTTCTGTCGATATGCAGCCATTCTCACCACTACTCGTTCTCTGATTTTTTCGATTAGATCAAGATTAGTTCCGAGCCAAATTGGATTAGTGTTCTTATCATATTCTTCGACTCTGATAGAGGAAAGTCCGAATTCTACAGGTATGATGGCCTCAATGCCAAATACCAAGTTGAAGGATATTTCGTCTGTCGGAAGCCTTTGAGTGGTTCGATAGGCCCACAGAACATGGTAGAGTTTTTTTGCCCACGATCCTCCAGTTCGGTCTAATCTAGTCTTGAGACCTTGAAGGAGGGTTCTGTTGATCACTTTCACTTCTCCGTTCGCTTGTGGATGGCCTACTGAAGTGAAGCACTGCTCTATCCCATGATATTCACAGAAGTCTTTTAGTCGAAAACCACTAAACTGTCTTTTATTGTCTGAAATCAATACTTTCGAAAGTCCATAGTGGTAAATGATTGATTTTCAAATAAAATTTTGGACCTTCATCTCTGTGATCTGAGCTAAGGGCTCGGCTTCTATCTACTTGGTAAAGTAGTCAATAGCCATGAGTAGGAATTTTCGCTAGTCAAAAGCTTGAGGAAATAGGCCTAAAATATCCAATCCCCACTAGACGAAAGGCCAGGGAAATTCAATGGGAATTAGGAGAGATGCAGGCTGACGCTGAATCCGATCGTTGTGTTGACATTGTTTACATCTTTAGACAAAACTCTGAATGTCCTGTTGCATTGTGGGCTAGTAATATTTTTATCGAAGAATTTTATAAGATAAGGATCGATCCCCCAGATGGTTTTCGTAGATCCCTTCATTAATCTCCCACATAGCATAGTCGACCTTCGAAGGACACAAACACCTCAGAAGCGGTAAGGAGAAAGACCACCTATACAGGTCATTGTTGAGTAATATATATCTGGCTGTTTGATTCCTGACCTTTTGAGCTTCTTTTTGGCATAGCAGTGTTTCTCATATCTTCAAGTGTTTTATGATGGAGTCCATCCAGCTGGGCTCTTCATTGATTTATTGAATTATGTGGGGCTCTTCTAAACTCAAAGTTTTTAGAACTTCGAAGTAGATTTCTCTCCCCAGATCGGCGGGCAGCAAAGATGCAAGCTTTGATAAAATGTCTGCCTTAATGTTTTGTGTTCGGAGGACCTGTTGGATGTCAAAATATTTAAAGTATGAGGTTAAATCTTTTACCTTTTGAAGGTATTTCCTTATATTTTTCTCTCGAGCTTCGTATTCTTTCTTTATTTGCCCCACCACAAGCTGGGAATCGCCACACACTTTCAGGCATTGGGCTCCAGTTTGCCGAGCAATTCTCAATCCAACGATCAGGGCTTCGTATTCCATCTCATTATTGATAGATGAAAATTCAAAGCAGATGGCGTATGCTGCCACATCCCTATCTCGATTGGAAAGGATAATTTTAGCTCCCGATCTTGTTGAGTTCGAGGAGCCATCAATGTGCAGTACCCATGTTTCCCCTTAATCTCCCCAATTCGACTTCGGATCTTTATTGCTTTGTGAGCTTGCAGGGTCTTCAGATCTAGTCGTCGGATTTTCTTCTAGGGGCTCCTCGCTCGGTATCATACATTCGAGGATAAAGTTGGCCAAAATTTGAACTTTAATGAATGGCCTCGACCGGTAGTGAATATCCAACTCTAAGAGCTCCAAAACCAACTTTGCTATCCATCCAGAAGAATTTGGCTGATGCAGTACCGACTTCAAAAATTGGTCCGTAAGCACTATCACGATATGAGCTTGAAAGTAGGGTCGGAGTTTTCTTGTGGCAACAATCAGTGCAAAAATCATCTTTTCTAACTTTGCATATCGGATCTCCGCATCATGGAGGACCTTGCTGATATAGTGTATAGGCTTCTGGATTCGTCCCTCTTCCTAAACAAGGACCGCGCTCATTGTCGTGGGCAATACAGTAAGGTACAGATAAAGCTCCTCACCCGACAATGATTTAATGAGTAGAGACGGAGAACTGAGATATCTTTTCAGCTCCTCGAAGGCCTCCTGGCACTCCGGGGTCCATTAAAAATCTGTCAGTTGCTTGAGTGTTTGAAAGAACGGAAGGCATCTTTCAACTGACCTGAAAATAAAATGATTAAGAGAGATAATTTTTCTAGTCAAGCTCTGTACCTCTTTTATAGTCTTTGAGGGTGATATTTTCAGGATTGCCTTAATCTTCTCTAGATTCACCTCGATTCCTCTACGAAAAATCATGAAATCGAGGAACTTACCGGTAGTGACTCCGAAAGCACACTTCGTGAGATTCAATTTTATTTGGTATCGCTAAAATGTGTCAAATATTTCATGGAGGTTATGCACGTGATCAGGTATCGACCGACTTTTCACCAGCATATCATCAATATAAACCTTCATGTTCTTGCCAATTTGACCTTTGAAGATCTTATTGACCAGCCTTTGATATGTGGCCCCTATATTTTTGAGTCTGAAAGGCATCATCCTGTAACAGTAGAGCCCATGGTCAGTAATAAAGGCCATTTTTTTCTATCTTCTGAGGCTATCCAAATTTGGTTGTAAACGAAGAAGACATCCATGAAGCTGAGGAGTTCATGCCTAGAAGTGGCATCGACTAGTTGGTCAATTTGCAGTAATGGATAGCTATCTTTAGGGAAAGCTTTATTTAGATTGATAAAGTTGATACACATACGCCACTTTCTATTTACTTTTTTTACTAGAACAGTATTTGCCAATTAGTCTGGATACATAGCTTTCCAGATGAAACCAGTCTTCATCAATTTATCTACCTCCTTGGCAATTGCCTTTTGGCGTTCAGGGGTGAAGCTTTGCTTCTTCTACTTTACTAGACGATAGATTGGGTCCACCTTCAGATAATGGGCCATTATCGATGGGTCAATCCTCGACATATCAATGGTTGACCAAATAAAAAGGTCCATATTTGCCTACAAAAGATCGATCAGTTGATATTTTGTTACCTGATCAAGGCAAGATCCAATTTTCATAGTCTGCTGGGGATTCTCCTTCTCTAGTGGTATATCCTAAAGGTCATCAGATGGTTGGACTTAATTTTTTGTGAGGTCGTTACATATATCTAGCCCTATTGGGAACTTTGGTTGGTTTTCCATAGGGTCCTCTATTTGGAGTTTAGCAGTGAAGCACTATCGGATGATGGTTTGGTTGCCCCGAATCTTTTTCATATCGTGAGCTATCGAGAATTTGATCAGGAGATGATAGCTGAATACGACAACCCTGAGTTTCTATAAACTTGGTCTTTCGAGGATGGCATTATAGGCAGAGAAAAGTTTGACAACAAAAAAATCCACTTGTATGGTCACCTGCTGAGGTAGAGTGCCTACGATTATAGGTATATTGATCATTCCTTTCGATGTTATAGTACTGCCTAAAAATCCTTGGATCGGCATGTCAAATGGAATTAACCGATCAGAAAAGAGTCCCATGAGGAAAAAGATAGAAAAGTATAAAATGTCAACTGAGCTTCCATTATTGATAAGTATGCGGTGTACATTAAAATCAAAAATATTTAAAGAAATAACCACAGCATCATTGTACGATTGTTGTACACTCTCTACGTCCTGCTCAGTGAAAGTTATTTGTTATTGAGGCCCGTCATCACGTCTGAGCTTTGATGCTATCACTTCAGATGATCCCCCGATAATCATATGGATTTCTCCGTGAAGAGCTCGCTTCTCCACTACCGTCGGCTCTCTTTCCTCCTGCATGGGCATTAGCATTTATCGCTGTGGCTGAGAAGGTGGCTGGCGGGCCCTTAGCTGGGGCCATCGTGGCAGGGTTCTTTCACGAACGAAGCGTTCAAGCCTTCCTTCCTGAATTAACTTTTCAATGGCATCACGAAGGAGGCGGCAGTCTTCAGTGTCGTGACCATGGTCACGATGATAGAAGTAGAACCTCATAGTATCTCGGCATTCCAGATCGATCTGCATCTTCGGAGGTTGGGAGAGTTGGTCTTGGATTTGCATCAAAACTTCTCCCCGGATGGCATTCAAGGGCGTATAGTTGTTGAAATGCCTCGGAGGAGACCGCTGTCAATCACGCCATGGTGGGCTAGGAGATCGGTAGTTCTGGAAAGGGCTTCCACCTCTATTCTTCCTAGGTGGAGAGCAGGAGCACCATCAGTAGGACTCCCTTTTTGAGGGAGGGCACTCCTTATTCGACCTCATCTGATCACCATTTATGGGGGAGGCTTCGACGAAGGCTTCTTCGACATTGGTATACTTACTAGCCTTCTCTAGCATACCATTGAAGTCCTTTGGATAAGACTTCACCAATGATCTTTTTAGGTCATTTTTCTACAATCCAACCACAAAAGTGGACATCACAATTGACTAGTCAAGATCGTGGACTTCCAAGATAGCCATGTTGAAATGGCTTAGATAGCTACGGATCGACTCACTATCCCTCTGATAGATGGTGTATAGATAGTCGGATCATTTTTGCTGCCTATGGCTGCTGACAAAATACGCCGCCAGAGATCAGCTCAGCTCATCAAAAGAATGAATTGAGTCTGGCTTTAGATTTGAGTACCATTGCCAGGCTGCTCCCTTGAGAGTGGCAGAGAATGTCCGGTAGAGAGTAGCATCCGATATTTCTTGAAAGAGCAAAACTGCCTTGAAAGTTTTAATGTGATCGATGGGATCGGTAGTCCCATCGTAGGTCTCGAGTTGAGATAGCTTGAATTCAGGAGGCGGTAATTTTCGTAGGATCCTCTCATCAAATGGAGGCTCGCCGCTAAGACCATCAAAAAATCGAGAAGAGGAGGCCTTATTCAGAGCTTCGAGTTTCTTATTGAACTTTCGAAGCTTTCTTTCAATCATTAAGTCTCAATCGGTGAGGGCCTCGAACTGTTGGGGAGAATGACAGTCGGAAGTAGAACAGTGCCCTGATTATGGGCTAAGAGATCATTGATGGGATTGCCCCCACCCAAGATTTTGTGGAGGTGATAGTGTAGGTGTGACTTGCTGAAAGGATGCTAGCAGTTGGATCAATGCCGCCATTGATGGCGCGAGTGGAACCACCGAAGGCATTGGTTGCACCATTGAAAGTGGAGCAGGAGTAGTCAAATTTGGCTACGGCGCTATTGAGGAAGGTGCGATCACCGTTTGCACCATTTGGACATCAGTCGCCAGGGAGTGGACCTGCTGAAGAAGTAAGTTGAATTGGTCTATGATGACATGGGCTGACTGGATGGGTGGAGAGACTTCCACCGTAGGGGGCTGAATGTGATCATCAACCCTTAGGTCTAGTTGCTGTGAGGTGGTGGCCTTAGCGATGTCGTTGAGACGGGACGAGATCTTTTTTGGAGCCATTGTTATTTATTGTGGATTGGTTTGATCTTTAAAGATCGGACGACCAGCTTTTCACAGAAATTATGGTAGGCTAAAAGTTTAGTCGCCCTTCCTCTAGCGCCAATATGTTACTGCTGAGAATCGTTGGCTTTAGAATTGGAGGATTTGCTCCATGCAGACAAGCTTGAGAACCAACAAAACAAAGTCCGAATCGGAGGATTTTGTCTTCGGCGAGGATCCTCCGATGCTCAAGTCAGAAACAAGCAAGAGCTAATTTCTTTTGAGAGAGATTTCTTGTTTACCTGGATCCTCGAAGTTCGTGGTATTTATGAAAAAGTTTTATACGATGGTTACGCCATTCCGCTGATTTCGGACCGCTAATCTCGTCATTGTAAAATTTTTGAGAACCTTTTGAATGGAATGATGGTTGCTGGTGTGATTAGGATTCTCAATTTATTGTCGATGATTTTGGACGAGTAGGTGACATCCTATTTACGATTTGAGTATAGTTGTACTGCGATCAATCCACGGAGACTTTCTTTATTCGAGGTGATTTAAAAATGATAGGTGCCAGCCGGGATGTTTCCATAAATATTGGATTAGATCAGCCCTCCGATATTAGTCATCTATTCAGAGGATATTATAATAATTTTTTGATCCACAAGCGCTCAGGATAGGCTAAGATGAGGTGTCTTTGGGATATATTAGTCGATCTGAGACGTTTTATTATCACCATAACAAAGGATAACTACTAGTTAAAGAATAGAAAGAAATCATTGATATTCATCAAACAAATATGAATATTTAATATAAAAAATTATAATAAATTAAGATAAGCATATCAGGTTATGTATGCATCTGGTGATGAAGAACATGTCATTTAGGCATCTGATTGGTTAGCCGATATCTAGTTGTAAATGGATAGATTGGATTTGGAAATGATTTTTTAATATACTTTTAGCCTCCAAAGTAGTTTAAGAAAAAAATATGGTGTCTCGCAAAAGTAAATTCAAAATTTTTTTTTGACTCGATGCATCACCTTTTCAAAGTCATTTTCTCAATTATGGCATATACTTTGCTACTTTAATGACATATATTAGTTTTCTAAGATTGCCCTCATAAAAATTTTAAAAATCCTACGTCACCCTTATTCTCTTTATTTAATGACCGTCCCTTTACCCACTTTTAAAAAACGTCTCCCTATCTCGAAGGACAACCTTCTCTGCAACCCATCAAAGCAAGGACCGGCATCAGAGTAGGTACTAATCTTTTGTAAATCTATTTTTTAATAGTACTTGCTTTACTTTATAGGGGCAACTATGGGATGGGGTGAAGATTATCTCCATCGGTAAAGATGGGTGGAGATGGAAAATATCCATAAGTGAGGAGTGGCAATATAGGTATGAGGGATAACATTTATCTCTAGAAATAAGATATTGAGTTCAGATTTTAATCTCGTCAGCATAGATATCTTGTTTCCTGGAAATAGAGATTGAGGATGAGGGGTATGTCTCTCCTCCCAACCAAATTGTTCCCATGACTAACTGAGTTGTCTTAAATCAAAATGCAAAAACAATCTAACATCATATTCACGAAATACACTGAAAATTTTAATAAAATATCACAAAAAAGGTTTTAATGAGAAACAAATAAAAACAAGAATTTGGAAACTTTTGCATTATATATATGGCTTTTATAGGCATGCGGGTTAGTATATAAATTCTTATTACTGCTATAATAAGTCCACAAATTGTAGAGATAAGAAATATAGTTAATTAATCTCTTTTAGTGGGATAAAAGGTTTTTCCCTTGATTTCTTAGATTTGAATGAGAAAGCATCGATATTACCCAAAAGCCACAGCAGTTTCTTCAATTTATTGACATTGTTTCATCATTACAAAAAATAAAATGCATAAGAATGCAAAAAAATCAACAGTCTATCCTTGCGTTACTCGCATCATGCTTTTTTCTTGTGAGACGATGTCCTTCATTTTTTATAGTTTTTATATTGTATCACTTTTGCTTTGCTTTAATAATCCGTGCCCATTTGGTTTTTGTTTAATTAACGGAAGAGATGACTATTCTTTTGTGGATCGTACATTGAACAAATTGATAAAGGTTATCGCCTAGAAACTCATTTTTAGCAAAGAAGGTTAGAAATTCTGGTTAAGTTTGAAGAGTTGACCGGTAAAAAATAAAGCTCAATTGAAGAGTAAGTGGGATAACCTTAAGGAAAAGTGGAAAAAATAGAAGCAATTGATTAAGGGTGAAATAGGACTAGGATTGGATCCTCGGAAGAAAATTATTGATGCAAGCGATGAATGGTGGGAGCAAAAGATTCAGATTGTATTTGATGCATCACTGGGAAATAATAATATGGATTGTCTTTAAGATAGATTATCATCATTAAATTAACAGTAATATTGATTATAATCTTTAATATATACAGATAATATTACAGTAAAATTATTGGAAATCTTGATTAACATGTTAGTATGACAATCAGATTATCGATAATATAAAATTAAATTTTTAAAATGCTCCAATAATATTGCTCTTCTTTCTTTCTAATGAGAAAAAAATAATATATATAATATAAATATAATTATATTTATATTTATATATAAAAATTATATATAAATACATATAAATATATAATAATATATATTTTTATATATAATAAATATAAATATATAATATATTTATATAATATACATATTTATTTTATATATAATATATAAATATATAATATATATAATATATATAATAAATATAAATATATAGAGGAGCCGCAGGCGGGGCTCGCATGCGGAGCCATAGGTGGCACTGGGGAGAAGATTGGGCGATGAATTTTTTATGATTCTTTTAAGAAATAATTTTATCTAAAATTTTATTACAACATTGTCAAAGAAGTAACAATCTGGATAACCATCCCTCGCCAAGCAATATAGATTATCTCTTGAGAGGTGATAGATTGCCAAAGTAATTTGGATTGCTATCCAAAAAATATATCAAACACAGTAACGTGGGTCCATTTTAAATTGCTGGCAATCTATTTAAATTGCCATCTACCAAATGCGACCTTAGGTCTTTACCTTATAAATTCGTTCTATACTCTTTTCAATGTTATGCAGAATTGCATTAATCTAAAATGATAACTTTATTTTCGATAGATAAATCCTAAGTTTAAGAGTTTTAGGGCAAAAGGCATCTCTCCTGATTTTGAGGCACTATTGGATTGCATGTTCATGAATATGGTAGCTACTGGAGATGTTACGGAGTGCCCATCTCAAGGTTTGACTTCCAACCAAGCTGAAGAAGCCATGCGGCTAGATAGTGATGACGACTTGGAGCATGATACTAACAAGGATCTTGCTGAAAATAGTACAACGAGTGAAGCTGAATAAGGCATGCAAAGGCAAGGGAAAGAAAGAAAAGAAATTAAGTGGATTGGCTAAGATAGGTAGACATCTCGAAATAATTGGCTTAGTTGTCTATAGTAGGAAGAATGTTGCTCCCCACCCAAGAGATCATGGATAATGTTTACAAGGAGCTCATGGAAATGTTAGAAGCCATACCTGAGATTGCACAAGATGAGAAACTTCATTTCTTTGCTTTACGTCATTTGAAGGAAAGCTTGAACCAGACGATATTTAAGAACTTAAAGAGTGACGAGAAATGGGTGAATTGGCTTAAACACAAGTTCCAAATGCTACAGATAAATGTTCCGCATGTTTAGCTTCTTAGGTTGAAAGCTTGCCGACCGTTGCTTTTTTGGTGTTATCTTGATTATAATGGGATTTTATGGATCTTTTTTATTTAGGATCTGCATTTTGATGTTTGGTGTGGTTTTGCTTTTTGTTGAACATATGGGAAGTACTTTTGAGATACTTTTGATTATTATGGTTTGCCATATGAACTTACTTTTATTTTACTATCTCATTTTCTTTAAATTATTTACGTGATCATATTTTAACTTATGATGTATTTAAATGCAACCAGTTACGGATGTAAGCTCTCTCACAAGCAATAGCATTCAAGACGATGACAATGAATTCTAGGACTTGGTTTATCTTGGAGTCTATGCTGCGGTAGTGTATTATCAAACTTATGTTTGTGAATGGCCTTGCATGACTTCCACAAACACTAAGAGAGCATCGATTTAAGAGTTAATGTCTCAAGAGACGAACGAAGCTCGGTGTTATAGAATGTTTGGAATGGATAAACAAGTCTTTTAGAAGTTGTTGCATGATTTGGTAAATCATTATGGCTTGGAAAGGTCGAGAAGTTTTAGCATCGAAGAAATGCTTGGGATATTTCTTCATATTCTCGGGCATGGGATAAGCAACAGGTTAGCACAAAAATGATTTCAGCATTCTAGAGACACTATAAAAATGTGTGAGATGGCAAAAGACTTGATCCAACCAATGGATTGAAGGTTTAGAGAAACTTCGAAAAAGATAGTAGATATTACCCATATTTTAAGATGAGAATTTTATATATTATTTTTTAGTGAATCGCAAAAATGAGTTTATGACTAATAAAATCTATCTAATTCTTCTAGGATGGATTGTATTGGTGCTGTAGATGGGACGCACATTCCAGCTATGATACTCGTTGAAGATCAAGTTTGTTATATAGGACGTAAAGGGAGTCCATCACAAAACATATTGGCTATGTGTAATTTCAATATGAAATTTATATATGTTTGGATAGGATGGGAGGGTATAGCTCATAACACTCACATTTTCTATGAGGCTATTAGAAGACCCAAATTAGAGTTTCCTAATCCACCTCCAGGTTTATTTCACTACCTGCATTTGATTAGTAATGATTTGCTTCTACCAGTTATAGCAAATTTGTTGGAAAATGTGTCCTCAAGCTAATCATTTAAGTGGTAAATGATTAAAATTAGTATATAAATTATCTAATAATAATAGTTATTTGGCTGTTTCATCATAGAAGTTCTATCTTCTTTAAATGAACTCCTAAATTATGATGAAATTCTTAGAACTACAATCAATCGATAAAGAAAAATTTATCGGATGGTTCTTAAACTGCTTACGATCAAATGATAAGTTATTAACAAGGACGATAATTTATCGAGTGTATGTCGCTATATGCCATATGTATTGATTGTCCTCGTAACTAAGTGATGTGGAGACACTGGTATGGCATCTAAGTGAAATATAGGAGTACATCTGCACTGAATATGATAATTATAGTACTCTACTATCAAGAGTCGCTAGCTAACACTAATGAGTATAAGTGTCCCTCTGACCTAAGATCACCATGGTGACTTGCAAGCAACTCACAGTACTTTGATATCAGATTGCCTGTATTTCTAATATAGTTTCGAAAAATTTTTGGATACCGTCAAATACTTGTAAAGTCGGTGCATGAGTCAAGATAGGATTGACCATTTTTAATTAACTTCAAAAAAAAATGACTCAGTATTTTAATTTAGCAAAACCTAGGCCTGGATAATCCTCGTGAGAAGTCATGAAATTTGTAAAATTTTAAGATACAATAGAGATGACTTGTATGAGTGTTGACAGTGTACTCGAAGTTATCTTGAGCATTATTGGTCATAGAGATGGATTATACGATAACCATAGGCCAGGATTCTAAGAATGTTGCTTTGCATACATTCGACCTATTCGGACGTCAGAAACCATTGCTAGATGGTTACTTCGACTAGTACAAGAATTGATTTCTAAACTACTGACTTAGGTTCGAATTTGGGATCATACACATTAGAGGTTGTAATCTGATCAGATGATTAATCGATGATTGAGAATCATTCTAAGATCAAACATTCAATACGATTGATGTTTGACCTAATACAAGTATTGTAGGAGGATCGATTAGCAATTAAATTACTAGTTAGCTCAATCTGATTGAGAAATCAGGCTGACATCAATTTTAATTGAATTAGATTCAATTAGAATTGGTTTGAACTTAGATTAAGTTTAATTAGTTTATTAGATAAGTCAATTGCAAGAAAAAAATAATTTCTAGTTAGACTAAGATTTGAGTGCACCTAATTTCTAATTGAGTTAGGATTTAAATCAGATTTAAATATAGTTTAAACCTAACTTAATTGAATTTCTAGTTAGACTAGGATCATTCATAATTAGGCTTGCACTAATCATATTTTAATTGGATTAAAAATTAGTTTGACCTAGTCAATACATGAGAATCCTAGTTAGACTAGGATTCCTTGTTTCTTCTCTTGCGCCATTATGTTGTTCCATGCCCACATTTAATTCCAGATTTTTATGTGATTTTTTTCATGCCTAAGAGAAGTCTCCCATGCCCCATATCTGGTGAATTTAGAATTTTATTTGACTTGATTAAATATAGAAATTGGTTTTGGGTTTTACTCTATTTGATAGAGTCCTATGAAACCAAAACATCTCTTCCCATCTTGCACCAATATTTCCTATGCCAACCTATTTTTTGCTGCCAATTTTTTCTATGTTTTGTGAGTGGAATTGAGGCATCTCATGCCTGATTTGTGGGAGGGGCATCCAAGAGTTGGATGTCCCATATAATTCCTTGCAATCCTCCTAAAAACTAGATTTTGACCTAGTCAAAGGAGTTTTGCTAGGGGATGCCTCCTTCTATCATTTTTTAGCATAAAAAATTTTTGGTTATTCCACGTGAAAAGTAAAAGAAAAAAGGGAGGGCATGTAGGTTTGGGGTGCCTACATCTTTAGAGAAAAAGTTTTTATTAAGATATGAAAGGTTCATGTCTTGATGAAGACAAAGATAAGAAGAATGTCTTCTCATATATTTCTCTTTCAATATTTATTTTCTTCTTATTCTTTATGATTTTTATATGATAAAAATTAGAGAGAGAGAGAGAGAGAAAGAGGATGTGGGGATTTGTGCTCCAAGGTGTTGGGATAGGATAATCATTTTTGGACATGATTTGATCATGTCCTGATGAGAGAAGAAGAAGAGAAGAAGGTCTTCTCTTAGATTTTCTTTGAGAACCTTTCTTCTTCATATTTTTGTGAGATTTTTCTATGAGAAAAATTAGAGAGTGTGAGATCTAAAAATATGAAAAAAAGTTTAGAAAAGAAGGTCTTCTCTTATCCTAGTATAAAGATGTTTTTAGGACATCAATCGTTGATGTCCTAAAAGAGAAGATTTGTCTTCTCTTAGAATCTTTTCTAATATATTTTATTTCTGATTTATGAAAGATCCAAAGATTAGATTTTTTTCTTATTCCTCCTCTTATTCTTCATTTTATGGAGTATCCAAGAGATCTAAAAAATAAATTTTAGATTAACCGTCAGGAGGGATCCACGAGAAGCTAGCGCTTCGAGCAGATCTTCCTTCGATGAACCTTCGATTTTGTTGCAGCCTCGTGTGGATCACCTGTAAAGATCGGACACATATGCGACTCCAAAGGTAACAACAAAAATCAACCATGGAGTTTTTGAGTCCTGCAAAGATAAGAGATTTGATCTCTTCTCTCATCTAAATGCGATCTAGGATTTAAATCTAGAACTATTCTAGATCTAGAGTATTGATTTGATCAATACAAAAATATTTATTTTTTAATTTAAAATATAATATGACATGTTATAGATCCTAGATATAGAATTTAGTAATTAGATTACATACTTTTATAAATTAAATAATTTAATTTACAACTTTCATTGTGATTTATTTCAAAAAATATTTTGAAATTCAAGCATAAAACCCTACATATTTTTTTACAATAATATCAGAGCATCTAGATTTTATTATAACATGATCATATTTGCATTAAGTTAAATCTAAAAAATAAAATTCTAAAGATCGTACATACTGCTATAAGGTTGTTCTACTATAAGGTTTATCCCTTAAAGTGGAGAGATTGTCCTAGTATGTGCTGATCTATAAAATTGAATCATTAATAAGTTAGATATGATCTAAATAATTTTATAATTTATTTTTTTAATTTTAAATCTAAAATTAAATAGATATTAGATCTATTTTAGATTATTTAGATTAGATCTAAATAATATCGGATTGTACCTACTACTATAAGGTTGTTCTGTTGTAAGATTTTTTCTTATAGTGAAGAGATTGTCTTAGTATGTGCTGATCTGAATAACCTAAATCATAAATTTATTAGATGAGTTGTAAAATAATTTATAATTTATTTTTAAATTTTAAATCTAAATTTAAATAATTTATGATCTAATCCATATGATATGTTTTATGTTTAGATCTAGATCTTATTATTGCATATGTTGATATGTATCTTTTGTTTTGAATCTACAATGTATATGTATGATATATTTATTTTATAAAATTTAAATTAAAAACTTACTTTTTATAAAATACTAGATTCGAAATCCTAGTACATGATCAAAATATTAAAATAAATTAAATTTAAAATCATGTATTGAATATGATCCAATATAAACTATTTATAATTTAAAAATATTTTAAAAGATTAAATCAAAAATTAGTTCTGAGGTTCTATAAATCTAAACTCATAAGCTTTGAACTTTATTGAGAATTAAGTGATTGTTTAGAATCTAGGTTTGTGATTTAAAAATTCTAAGATAATTTCATAAAACATGGATTAAAGGATAATGGGTTAGCTTTGATCAGGTCCCTAACTAGGTTAGACATAGGTTAGATTAAATATAGACTTAGTTAAAAAATTGATCAAACCTAATTAATAGTTAATTAGGATTAGATCATTTCTATAGATTACTTCAATAGTTGTAGTTGATCAAAGTCTATATATCTAACAAATGGATACTGATCGTGGCTTAGTGGTTGAGCCTGAGTCTTTAGGCAGACCAAATCAAAATTGATAAATCGATTGGTGTCTAAGATAAGTCTGACACTCGTAGATCAATGATTTTTAATTGACAGCCTGCTTATCTAACCATTTCTGATGATGTCTAAGGTAAGCCTTAGCAGATCCTCCTATCGATTTTACTTACCTGGCCAATATATAATTAATCAGATCTTGATTAGGTTGCACATTGATTTGTGCTAACCCATGTCATATAGAAAATTAGTGACTGATTTTATTCAGTGAGACTGATCTAGGTGCCCATGAACCGATATTGATCCCAGTCCTTATCAAAGACCTGAGAAGTCAGTGGGAGGACTTGACTTGATGAAGTCAGTAGGAGCAAATTATTTCATGTTCTTTCTATTCTTAAATCACTAATAATCTTAAATTTGCTAAAATTATTAGATTCTTAAAATAACAAAGTTATGAGGATAATTGAATCATAGTCTTCAATTAAGTTGGATAATAATGGATCAATTATCTTAATAATTATTGGAGGCCTAAAGGCCTGGTACTTATTGACTAATGAAATTATTATTCATAATATGATAACTTGAAAGTATCTCTCTAATGGTGGTTAGATTGGCCAACCAAAGTTGGGCTTAATCATTCGTTAATTAGATGCACCAAGTATGGTCATGTTAATGGTTGGATCCAACTGGATCCTTACAGTGGAGGCCAAAGCTTACTGATTAGATTTCTAGGGCAAAATTATGTTGTTCCTAGGCTGCTCGGAGCCATAGCCGTAGATTCGATCTCTTGCGTGAACCTCGATGTTAATCCAACAAATTGAAGAAGATCTAAGAAAGATGAGAGATGCTAGAATTTTGGCATTGGAACCAGAGAGAAGAGAGTTAGGAAGAAAAGCTCAATTGTATTCCAACCCCTTCTTGTAAAAGTTACAATATTCTGGTTTATATATCCTAGAGTTCCCACATAAATCCTAATAAATCTTAGCTCAAAAACTCTCCTAGGTTAATCCAATATATGAAAGCACTCACCAAGCCTATGTACACCTATGTCTCACATGCTCTCATTCCCTGGATCTAAACCTAACCCATACATAAATTAGCCCCCTTATGACCTCTTGAATCAGACTTTAAGATCCCTAGGATAAGTCCCTATCCTAGCCCAAACAAAATCCACGCATAACTCTGTCTGCACACTGGACCGGCTCAGTCTCAGCACTGGGTCGGCTAACCTGAGATTGGGTCAGCTCAGTTTCAGACTGAGCCGAACTAGTTTCTATCCCATGCCTACAGTCTTGAACGTGATATTCTGTCTATCTTGTGCTCTAAGACTTAGCCGACCCAGTCTAAAACTGAGCCGGCTAATATGTAGAAAGCTTCTTTTCTATAGTCTTCAATCTCCGACTTTGATTTCTTATTCTATCTTGTGTCCCAAGTCTTCGAAGCACCAACCAAGCCCCTCAAGGTCCTTAATATCTGAATCTCGAGCCCGTAGAGAGCTACTTGTTGTCTCCACCCTAGGACAACTTCTGTCCTAGCCCTAGGACTGCACCTATCCTAGTCTCTCTGGAGCCCTCACCTTAGCTTCGCCCGTGGCCTCCCAAGACTTGGGAGTACCACACCACCTACAATCTCTACCTTGGTGTACCCAAGCCTTGGCACACCTGACAACATCCTTCTACATGATCCCACTATTCCTGTATGTCCTGATAGTTTCTCATGCTTACCTTGCCACTACCATTCTTCTTCAGTTGTTGAGCTCTCTTTGAGGCCTTTGGGACGACCGTCTCCACCACTGAAGTTCTTGGCTTGTTCCTCTACATCACCTTTGGAGTTGTAGGTACCCTTCTGCTTGACAGTTGCATCACTTGTCCTAAACTTTCCTAGAGATTATGGAACGTTCTTTTACCGACACTCATCGCATATCCTGATGCTTCACCTGACACTATTTTCTTAGAGCCACGTCTGTCTTCCTATATCCATCTGGATCTGTACAATCCCGACACTGATGTTGGGATATAGGTCCTCCCTCTGTACCCCTCTTCTCTAAACCCATGTCACAGTTTCCCCCACCTATGAAGCCATCTCTTCCTGGTGCTCCACCTGGAACTGAAGTCCTCCTAATGCTGTAGAAGTCGACTCTATCCCCAAGTCCCCCAAGGCCAACCATCCAATGTTGCACTGTTGGGCCTGCCGCTATACCTCGAACACCATCGCTATCCCTTCAGACCCTCCACGCTTCGTAGATCCATCCGAAGTCATCTCAGATATACCACATCTCGTGGGCTCCTCCAAGACTACCAAGATTTTATCTGAATCTTCACTCTCAATGACCGAACTAATGAAATCCGAGTTTTCTCCTCCCTTGCACTTCTTTCAAAGCGGACACTCCCGCTTAAAATACCCTGCTTCTCCATACTTGAAGCATCTTTTGGATCCCTTGCTGCCTATCTATTCATCCTTCTTCTATTAGATATGTGTGCCCTTGAAACCCGATTGGCTGATACTTGTAATCCACTTCTAAGAGCAAAATTATAATTTTGACTATAAATAATAAAATAAATTATTTTCTATCACATTGTATATTTAAAAGTGTCTGTGATACATCCCTTGAGTTAATGGCAATGATAGTTCATATTTTCAAGAGTTGAAAATTTAAGACATGAATTTTCATTATTAACTTATAAAATGCTCCCAACCATAGGATCATCATGAGAATGATAATTGATCTGAAAAATTGATGTACGATCGCTTCTTTAGGATAGATGAGTCTTGAATCTATGGTGTAGAGATATCAGAGCGAGAGTATAGGTACTCATTAGAGAATAAGGATACCGAGCGTGACCACCTCGAGCAGTCATGAGAAAGTCTACCTTCTCGTCGATGACTGGCTTGAAGCTATAGTGGTGTATCTGATTCTTTAATCTAAGATGCATCGATAGTTCACCTTAAGGATGTTATAGTTTGACTATACAATAACTCGATCTTCTAGCTATTCGGAATCCTGAGGTGTATGTTGGCTATAGCATGTTCATTGTAGGAATTAGATTGCACCAATAAAAAATCTATCTACCTCGATAGAAGAGAAGTAGCCCTATGATGATCATGAGAATCAAGTCCATAAGCCCATGGCCATGGCAAATTGAAATAATAGAAAGAGTTTCTATTAGGGTTTTCACATTGGACTTGAATCGAATGATTAATTCATATGATGGAAATTAGGGTTTGACGAGATCACCTTAACTCTAATCCGATCGGAGCTCAAGATAGAGGAACTTAATCACATAGGTAACTACATCGAGAGATTTGCTTTCAGTTCTGATGGATTGCCACCGTATGCTGTTAGGTATCGTTGATGGATTTTGGAAGTAATTAGAATGATTTGGATGATCGATCATACTAGTTGTCTGAATCAGAAAAGTTCTAATCCATCAAAAGATATTTCGATGATGTCGATGATGGAGATCATGACATATCCCATTATCATATGGAACTGAACCTAACTAGGTCACATAAATAAGGGTTTGGATCTAGATATCATCAATTGGATTAATCCAGTTTAATTGATTTGAATAAGATTCAATTAGGTTCAAGAAAATTATGCTAATATACGATTGAGCCTAATATTTTCCTTTAACAATCATTAAAATTTATCTCGACTGAGCCAAATATGTTTAGACTCACTCAGGAACCTTTATTTGATCTGACTGGAGCTTGTCTAGGTTAGAAAAGGATTATCTTAATTTATGAGATAAATTTAAGACAACACCTGCCATTTTTCGTCACCTGCTAAATTTTGTCTTTGGATTTTGGTCAAATATTGATCTTTGATACTTAGACATCTGTCCATATGTCATACACCCATAGGAGAGAACCTTGGCCCTTATCCTTCTGCTAAAAAGCAGATAGACAAAAGGCACATGCCTAGGGAGGTGTGCGCCCCATATGGATAAGGTTTGGAGTCCCATACAGATGGGACTCCAGTTGCTTCAGGGAATCAACCTAGATGGCGCTAAGAAGACTTGTTTGACCCAGTCTTGGCATCATCTAAGGAGAGTTTTGAGGGACTCTAATATGATTAGATCAGATGATATCATCCCATCAATCAGATTTAGATCTGATTGCATAAAGAATCATGATTGACCAGGATGACATGGCACTGTATGGCGCAGCAGGATCTATATAAATCCTGTCTGCGCTTAGAATTGAGAGCTTTTGCTTTAGCCCATGCCACAAAGCTTTTGCTCCCTCCTCCATTCCACCCTCTGGTCCTCTCTTTTCTCTCCACACCTAGAAGGTCTTGGGCATAAGTTAGGTGCGATCCAAGCAAGCAAAAGGCGACAGAAAAGGAAGAAGGTAGCACTGCAGTAAGAGACAATAATTATTCTTCAAAAGAGTTTTTAAAGACCTTCAAGATCAGATCTAGATCTAATTATTAGAGAATTGATTGAGAAGGAGAAGATCTTCAGATCCTGCTCGAATGGATACCAGTAGAGGCCAGGCACTTGCGTGGCTATGTCCAGAACCTCAGGCAAACATCAAGATCATCATGGGATAATTAGATTATCCAAAATAAAGGTACAATTTAATTTAATTTAATTTTTATTTTATTTTTTTTATTAGATCAATAAGATCAAATCTAAAGAGTTTCAAATCTAATTAGAATCTTAGAAAATTTTTTTTAAAATATTTCTCTTGATCCAATCAGATCTGAACGAACCTGATCCGAGAAACAAGGTTTTTTCCTTCAACTAATATCAGAGCCAGGATCCAAAATTTATTAGATCTAATTTTAATTTATTTTTTATCTAATAATTAGATAATTTTAGATATCACATGAGATATGATTAGATCTAAAATTAAAAAATTAAAAATTAAATAAATCTAGATCTAAGATGTATGAGATGCATGACTAGACTAGGAATAGAATTATTCTATGTATAGTCTAACATAATCATAATTTTAATTTAATTAATTATAATTTTTAAATTTATTTATTTATTATTTTTTAATAATTATAAATATTATAATTAGATCTAAAAAATAAAAAATAAATTTATTTAATTTATTCATATGAGATATGATAGATGCATGTTTAGACTAGTTGTAGAATAGTTCTATAAAATTATCTAGAATAAATTTTAATTTGATATGATCAATTTAAATCTTATTTTTTAGATATTTATGAGATAATTTAGATCTAAAAATATGCATAATATGATACATGAGATGTATGCAAAACATGTTTTAGTTAGATCAATTTTTTATATATATGATATATGATGTAAATCTAATTAGTTTTGTAGATTTATCATGTTTCTAATTAAGGCATTCTCCTTGGCCATCCGATCATAAGAACAAAGTAGGATTTAAAGATCCTCTCCTTCCATTTGATGGGGTGTTCTTATGATATGTAGGGGTGCTACGCATTCGTCCTTAATCATAAATCTAAAACTTATTTTCTACAAAATTCTAGATTCTGAAATCCTAGGATTTTATATACATATTTTATTTATGAATTCTAAACTTAATTAAGAATTAAGATTATAAAATATATTAGGTCTAAAATTGAGAATTTTCAGATCTAAGACATATTCATAAAATTAGGTTCGAACTTGGGTAGCTCAATTAGGTCTAGCGATTGATCAAATCGAGTCAAGAGTTGGTTAGATGGGATTAAGAGTGCTTAAATTGACCAGCCTAATAGGACTAAGTCTAGGTCAAGGTTGAGTCACATGAGTGATCGATCAAGTTAAGACCTAATTAGGCTCAGTGATTAGAGTTTGGATTGTAGGCTAATCCGATTGGTTCTGGCTCAATAATTTGGTGTCTAAGGTAAGTTTGGCAGATACGATCGATTGGTTTTTAATTGGAAGCTATTCGACTCGAATGCATTCTTATCGAGTTAATGGCATATCCCTTCCACCGATCTCACTTACCTGATTATATTTGTCGGCTCAGTCCTGATCTAAGATGGCTAATAATTTGAACTAACCCATGCCACTAGGTTAGTCATAATGGTTATGGTTATATCAAGTCAAGTTTAAAGAGATCTAAATCAAATCTTCCTAAGAAAAGATTAAGTCTAAGGTCTTCCACCATTGTAGATGTGCGGATCCTTCTCGGGATTGATTATTCTCGACTAGTCACAGTAATTCAGTTGCATTGAAAAGATGCAACCATGTCTATTAGACATTGGATGCTATAGACTGGAGGATGGATTGGGCTCAATATTCTGAATATGGTAAGAGACCCAATTAGAAATCCAATTTATGCAAATAGTGGGTTTGACTTAACTAAGGAGTGGATCAATATTTTGGACATGGTGAGATTCATGAATTACAGATCAAGCCTGGGTGCACCATGATTAGAGAATTATTGAACAAGAGTTGTTCACTCATTGGCTAATCCATCACCAATAACTATTAGGTGAGGTGATGAGTCAGTTTGTGGGACTGCGCCATCCACTAAAAATTAATAATTATGAAGATTTTTACATCTCTACAAAGAAAGTATAGAGATCCGAGAAAATAGTGGAAGCTAATTTATTTAAAAATTAAATTTTTAAATAAATTGGTCAAGTCTTAAATATAAAATCTAACTAAAAATTTTGACTTTCTACAGAAAAAAGAAAAATATCTGCGTCCAACCCACTAGCCCGTATCCTGGACACCCATAGACTGACTGGATCCAATTATAAGGATTGGCTCTGAAACTTTAAAATTATTTTGAATTTTGAAAAGTTGACTCATGTATTGGACTAGGATCCTCCCATCTTACCAGCTCGTCTGTCCGTTAAACAGAAAGCATTTCTTGACAAATGGATGGATGAAGATAATAAGGCTAGATACTATATGTTGGGCTCGATGTCTGATGAGCTTCAGCATCAACATGAAGATATCAAGATTGCCCGCCAAATGTTGGCTCACCTGCAAGAATTATTTGGTGAACAGAGTCACGCAGCTAAATATCAGATCACTAAATAACTATTTAAGGCTAAAATGCATGATAGGCAATCAGTCCAAGATCATTATCTGATGAGGATCAAGGACTTGGAAGAGCTTGAGAAGTTCAGAGTGAAGTTAGATCAGGATCTATAGAATGATATAATTTTGTAATCCTTGACTGATGCGTATGGGCAGTTTATCATGAATTACCATATGTATAAACTTCAGAATACTCTGACCGAGCTTATGAATATTCTGGTTACTGCTGAGCTTTCTTTGAAAGGTTCTAAAAGCTTAGTACTTGCTATGGAATAGACTTCTTCCAAAAGAAAGTTTTTTGGAAAAAAGAAGAAGTTTGTGAAAAGACAGAAGGTGGAAAGAAAAAGAAGGCAGAGCTAAAGAAGAAGGACACTGACAAAGAAAAGTATTTTTATTGTAATACTGACGGCCACTAGAAGCAGAACTGTCCTACATACCTGGCCATCCTGAAGAATAAGAAGGAGACAGGTCCTTCTAGAGGTATGCTCGTTATTGAATCTAACCTTACGATTTCTTCTGCATCCAGTTGGGTGCTTGACTCTGGTTTTAGTGCTCATTTGTGCACTTCCATGTAGGATCTTGAGGATAGCAGTGTTAGATATATGTGCCCTAGAAGCCAGAATTGGCTGACACTTGTAATACACTTCTAGGGGCAAAATTGTAATTTTGACTATAATTAATGAAATGGGTTATTTTCTATCACACATGTGTATTTAGTGTCTGTGATACATCCTTTGAGTTAATGGTAATGATAATTCATATTTTCAAGAGTTGAAAATTTAAGACATGAATAATCATTATTAACTCATAAACAGCTTCCGACCATAGGATCATCACGAGGATGGTGATTGATCCGGAAGATTGGTGTACGATCGCTTCTCTTTAGTAGATGAGTCTTGAGTCTACGGTGTGGAGACACCGGAGCGAGAGTACAGGTACTCGTTAGAGAACGAGGGCACTGAGCGTGACCACCTCGAGTAGTCATTAGGAAGTCTACCTTCTCGTCAATGACTGACTCGATGCTGCAGTAGTGTGTCTGGTTCTTTGACCTGAGATGCATCGGCAGTTCACCTTGAGGGTGTTATAGTTTGACTACACCATTACTCGGTCTCCTAGCCATATGGAACCCTGAGGTGTATGTTGGCTATGACATGTTCATTGTAGGAACTGGATTGCATCAAGATGGGATCTATCTACCTCGGTGGTAGAGGAGTAGCCCTATGATGATCATGAGAATCAAGTCCAGAAGCCCATGGCCATGGTAGAGTGAAATAATAGAAAGAGTTTCTATTTAGATTTTCACATTGGACTCGAATCGAATGATTACATCATATGACAGAGACTAGGGTTTGACGAGTTCACCTTAACCCTAATCTGATCGGGGCTCAAGATAGAAGAACTTAATCACACAGGTAGCTGCACCAAGAGGTTCGCATTCAGCTCTGATGGGTTGCCACCATATACTGCTAGGTGTCACTGGTGGATTTTGGGAGCAATTAGAATGATTTAGATGATCGATCATTCTAGCTGTTCGAATCAGAAGAGTTCTGATCCATCGAAAGGAGTTTCGATGATGTCTATGATAGAGATCATGACATATCCCATTACCATACAGAACTGAACCTAACTGGGTCACACAAACAAGGGTTTGAATCTGGTGATCATCAATTGAACTGATCTAGTTCAATTGATCTGAATGAGATTCAATTAGGTTCAAGGAAATCGTGCTAGCACTCGATTGAACCTAACGTTCTTCTTTTACTATCATAAATAAGTTGTCCTGACTGAGCCAAAGGAGTTTGTGCTCAATCAGAGGCCTTCATATGGTCTGACTGGAGGTTGTCCAAGTCAGAATAGGTTGTCTTATTTGTAAGACATTACCTGCCATTTTTGGTCACCTGCCATTTCTTGTTCTTTGACTTTGGTCAAAAGTCTACCTTTGACTGGTCAAACGTTGACCATTGACCCTTTGACTTTTGACCACATGTCATGCACCTATTGGAGAGCTGGTGGGGGCCTTGTCCCCCTGCCAGAACCTGGCAAGGAGAAGGGCGCACGCCAAGGGTGGCGTGAGCCCAAGTAGGAGGCGCCTAGGAGTCCTTGTTGGACAAGGACTCCACCTCCCTTTAGGATTCCAATCAGAGTTCTACTAAGAATCCAGTTTGACTGGTCTTAGGCGCCCTCTAAGGAGGAATCCAGGGGTCTCTTTTTCAACCAATCAGATTTAGATCTGATTTCACAAAGGGTTGTGATTGGTTGAGAGGAAGAGGAGTTGGATCACAAGAGGTCTATAAATAAGACCCTGCGCCCAACCCTAATTCCAAAGTGAATTCAATAGAGATTTCCCACGTCCAAGGCTGCCTCTCCCCTCCTTCTCCACGCCATACTCTCTTCTCCCCTTGCTCTCCACGTCCAAAAGTGTTTTGGACTTAGTTTGGTGCGATTCAGATCAAGGAAAGGCGATCAAAAGCAAGAAGGCTGCGCTGCTGCAAAAGGACGACTGCAGATCTTCAAAAGAGTTTTGAAGATCCTCCAGATCAGATCCAGATCTGATTTTTGGAGGTGTGATAGAGAAGAAGAGGTTCTCCAGATCCAACCCGAGTGGATACCGGTAGAGGCCAGGCGCTTGCGTGGCTAAGATCCAGAACCTTCCGCTGCAATCAGGATCATCTACAGGGTAATAGGATTACCCAAATCAGGTAAATTAAATTTGATTTAATTTATCTTATTTTATTTTATTTATTAAAATAATAAGAATCAGATCTGAAACATATCAAGATCTGATTAAGATCAAGAGAAAATTTTTTGAAATATATCTCTTGATCTAATCAGATCTGGACGAACCTGGACCGGGAAATCAGGATTTCCCTTCAACTGGTATCAGAGCCATGGTTCTAAAATTGTTTAGATCTGATTTTAATTTTATTTTAATTAAAAATAAAGTGATTTCAGATGTCACATGAGATGTGATCAGATCTGAAATCAGAAAAATTAAAATTAAATGATTTGGATCTAAGAACATGAAGATATGCATGACTAGTTCTAGAATAGAATAGTTCTATAGAATAGTTTTGCATGTCTTTGATTTAATCTGATTAAATCATATTTTAGATCTTCTTATTTACTATTTTCTGATATTATAAGTGTTATAATAACATCTGATAAACAGCAAATAAAAATTATTTAATTTTAAATATCATATGAGATATGATAGATGCATGACTAGACTAGTTGTAGAATAGTTCTACATAATTGTCTAGATTAGAATTTATTTTGATTAGATCAATTTAAATCTAATTTTTTAGATTATTATGTGATAATTTAGATCTGAAAACATGCATGATTTGATACATGAGATGTATGCAAAATATGCCTTGATTAGATCTAAATTTGTATATGAGATATATGATATAGATCTATAACTGTTTTGTAGATTTACATGTTCCTGATTAAGGCGTTCCTCTTGGCCGTCCGGTCATAAGAACGAAGAAGGGTTTAAAGGCCCTCTCTTCCCATTCGATGGGGTGTTCTTATGACGTGTAGGGGTGCTGCGTGTTCGTCCTTAATCAGAAACCCAAAACTTACTTTCTGCAAAACCCTAGATCCTGAAACCCTAGGATTTATTGTGCATATTTTGTTTATGAACCCAACTTAATTAAGAATTAAGTTTATGGAATATTAATTAGGTCTAAAATTGAGAATTTCAGATCTAAGACATATTCATAATACTGGGTTCGGGCTTGGGTAGCTCAATTAGGTCTAAGCGGTTGATCAAACCGAATCAAGAGTTGGTTAGATGGGATCAACAATGCTTAAATTGACCAGCCTAATAGGATTAAGTCTGGGTCAAGATCGAGTCACGATCAAGCAAGACCTAATTAGGCTCAGAGGTTAGAGTCTGGATTGTAGGCTAACCCAATTGGTTCTGACTCAACAATTTGGTGTCTAAGGTAAGTTTGGCACAGACGACCGACTGGTTTTTAATTGGAAGCTACTCGACCTGAATGCGTTCTTGTGCGAGTTAACGGCATATTCCTTCCACCGGTCTCACTTACCTGGCCATATCTGTTGACACAGTTCTGATCTGAGGTGGTCAATAATCCGAGCTGACCCATGCCACTAGGTTAGTCATAATTGTTATGACTAAGCCAAGTCTAGTTTAATGAGACCTGAATCAATTCTCCCTAAGAAAAGATTAAGTCCGAGGTCTTCCACCATTGTAGACGTGCGGGCCCTTCCCGGGGTTGATTGTTCTCGGCTGGATACAGTGGCTCAGTTGCACCGGGAAGACGCAACCATGTCTATTAGGCATTGGATGCTATGGGCTGGAGGATGAGTTGGGCTCAATATTCCGGATACGGTGAGAGACCCAATTAGGAACCCAGTCTATGCAAATGGTGGGTCTGACTTAACTAAGGAGTGGATCAATATTCCGGATACGGTGAGATTCATGAATTAGAGACCAAGTTTGGGTGCACCATGATTAGAGAATCATTGAACAAGAGTTGTTCACTCATTGGCTAACCCATCACCAATAACTGTTAGGTGAGGTGATGAGTCAGTTGGTGAGACCGCACCACCCACTAGAAATCATCAATCGCGGAGATTTTCGCATCTCTACAGAGGGAGTGTAGGGATCCGAGAAAATAGTGGGAGCTAATTTGTTTAAAAATAAAATCCCTAAACAAATTGGTCAAGTCAAAATTACAGTATCTAACTAGAATCTTTGACTCTCTACAGGAAAATGTCTGCGTCCAACCCACTGGCACGTATCCTAGACACACATAGACTGACTGGACCCAATTATAAAGATTGGCTCAGGAACTACAAAATTATTTTGGGTTCAGAGAAGTTAACACATGTTTTGGACCAGGACCCTCCCACCTTACCAGCTCGTCCATCCACTGAACAGAGAGCGTCTCTGGAAAAATGGATTGACGAAGACAATAAGGCCAGATACTTACATGTTGGGCTCGATGTCTGATGAGCTCCAGCGCCAACATGAAGATATCGGGACTGCTCGCCAAATGTTGGCTCACCTGCAGGAGATGTTTGGTGAACAGAGTCGCGCAGCCAAATATCAAGTCACAAAATGACTTTTTAAGGCTAAGATGCGTGATGGGCAGTCAGTCCAAGATCACTGTCTGACAATGATCAAGGACATGGAAGAGCTTGAGAAGCTCGGTGTGAAGTTGGACTTGGATTTGCAGAACGATATTATTCTGCAATCCTTGACTGATGCATATGGGCAATTCATCATGAATTACCACATGCATAAACTTCAAAATTCCTTGGCCGAGTTGATGAATATGCTGGTTACCGCTGAGCTTTCTATGAAAGGTTCTAAAGGCTCAGTTCTTGCTATGGAACGGACTTCTTCCAAAAGAAAGTCTTATGGAAAGAAAAAGAAGTCTGTGAAAAAGCAAAAGGTAGAAGGATCAAAGAAGAAGAAGGCAGAACCGAAGAAGAAAGGTCGATGGCAAAGGAAAGTGTTTCCATTGCAACAGCGACGGCCATTGGAAGCGGAACTGCCCTACTTACCTGGCCACCCTAAAGAACAAGAAGGAAGGTCCTTCTGGAGGTATGCTCGTTATTGAGTCTAACCTTACGGTTTCTTCTGCATCCAGTTGGGTGCTTGACTCTGGTTCTAGTGCTCATCTGTGCACTTCTATGCAGGGTCTTGAGGATAGCAGGAGGCTGAGGGATGGAGACATGATCCTACGCGTCGGTAATGGAGCAAGAGTTGCTGCAGTAGCCGTGGGAACATACCCTCTGCGATTACCATCTGGTTTAGACTTAGTTTTAAAAGACTGTTATTATGTGCCTGCAGCTAGCAGGAATTTGATTTCTGTTTCATGCTTAGCACAAGAAGGTTATGTGATCACCTTCTTTAAGGACCATTGTAACATTCTTTATGAAAGAAATAAAATTGCAAATGGTTTCCTTGTTAATGGTCTTTATCAGTTGCATATTGATGTACCTGTTTTAACTATCGAGCAAAACGTGAATGCCAAACGACCTAGGGATAGTCCAAACGACAGATATCTATGGCACCTGAGATTAGGTCATATAGCAGAAGATAGGATTAACAAATTGGAGAAAAATGGGCTATTGAGTCCATTGACTTTTGAGTCATATCCAACTTGTGAATCTTGTCTTCAAGGCAAAATGACTAAACTCCCTTTTGTTGGACATGGGGAGAGGGCCACAGATCTCCTTGCCCTAGTACATACTGATGTGTGCGGCCCATTTGATGTGCCGGCTAGAGGCAATTTTGTCTACTTCATTACCTTTACCGATGATCTGTCTAGGTATGGGTATGTGTATCTTATGAGACACAAGTCTGAAGCCTTTTGAAAAGTTCAAAGAATTCAGACATGAAGTAGAAAAACAAACTGGAAAACCCATTAAGGTTCTTCGATCAGATCGAGGAGGTGAATACCTTAGCCGGGAATTCCTAGACTATCTTAAGGAAAATGGCATAGTCTCTCAATGGACTCCACCAGGAACACCTCAACTCAACGGGGTTTCAGAACGGAGAAATCGGACTCTATTGGATATGGTTCGATCCATGATGAGCTTCACAGACCTCCCAGATTTTCTTTGGGGACATTCATTATTAACTTCAATCTATTTACTGAATAGGGTTCCCTCTAAAACCGTTCCTACCACACCGTATGAGATATGGCACGGTAAGAAACCAAGTCTGAGTCATCTCAGAATTTGGGGTTGTCCGGCTTATGTCAAAAGACAACAAGCGGACAAGTTAGAGTTTAGGTCCTTTAGAGCTCGATTCATAGGATATCCTAAAGAGTCATTAGGATACTATTTCTACATTCCAGAAGACCACAATGTGATTGTGAGTCGACATGCCATATTTCTTGAAAAATAGTTTATTCAAGATAGTGGCATTGGAAAGCAGATTAAGCTTGATGAGAAAGTCTCACAAGCAGAACGAGCTAAGGACCAAGTGGAACCAAATCAGGTTGAGCCAATAAGAACACTACCTCCTCCACCTCGTAGATCGGAAAGAGTTTCCCATCCCCCTGAAAGATACTTAGGTATTATTTCAGAGGACGTAGAGGAAATGTTCCTCATAGGTAATGGTGCTCATGGTGATGATCCCAAAACCTACAACGAGGCGATATCAGATATCGACTCCGAGAAATGGCTTGAGGCAATGAAGTCAGAAATTGACTCGATGCACTCAAACCAAGTCTGGACCTTGGTAGATCCACCAGAAGGTATAGTACCTATTGGGTGTAAATGGATCTTCAAGAGAAAGATTGGTGCAGATGGGAATGTGGAGACATTCAAGGCTAGACTGGTGGCAAAAGGTTATAGTCAACGCGAAGGCATTGACTATCAGGATACCTTTTCCCCGGTAGCTATGCTAAAATCCATCCGCACATTGCTTGCTGTTGCAGCCTATTTCGATTATGAAATATGGCAAATGGACGTGAAAACGGCATTCCTAAATGGATATCTTGAGGAAGATATCTATATGGAACAGCCGCTAGGTTTCACATCCAGTGATACTGATCACAAGGTTTGCAAGCTGCAAAGGTCCATATATGGACTTAAGCAAGCATCTCGGAGCTGGAACACTCGTTTCAATGATGTGATCAAAAAGTTTGGTTTCATCAAAAATGAAGAGGAACCATGTGTTTTCAAAAGGGTCAGTGGGAGCGCTGTTGTCTTCCTCGTATTGTACGTGGATGACATCCTCCTTATTGGGAATGATATTCCCATGTTGACATCAGTCAAGATGTGGTTGTCTAAGGAATTCTCCATGAAAGACCTAGGTGAAGCATCCTTTATTCTAGGAATTAAGGTCTATAGGGATAGACCGAATAGGATGCTAGGACTTTCACAGAAGATGTACATAGAGGAAGTACTAAAGAGGTTTAGTATGGAAAACTCTAAGAGGGGATTAATACCCTTCAGACATGGTATTCATCTTTCCAAGAAGATGTGCCCCAGCACACCTGAGGAAATAGAACGCATGAGCAAGATCCCTTATGCTTCTGCAATAGGGAGCCTCATGTATGCCATGCTATGTACACGACCTGATATAGCCCATGCTGTGAGTGTCACAAGCAGATATCAGTCAAATCCAGGTGAAGAACACTGGACTTCTGTGAAATGTATCCTTAAGTACTTGAGAAGAACTAAGGATATGATGTTGGTCTTTGGTAATGGAGAACTCCAAGTTCAGGGATACACAGACTCGGACTTCATGTCCGATATAGATGATCGAAAGTCGACATCTGGAAGTCTGTTTGTGTGCAATGGTGGAGCTGTCAGCTGGAAGAGTTCCAAGCAAACTGTGATAGCAGATTCCACCATGGAAGCAGAATATATAGCTGCATCAGAGGCTGCAAAGGAAGCATTCTGGTACAAGAAGTTTGCTGCAGAAATTGGAGTAATGCCATCAGATGCCATTCCTCTTTACTGCGACAACAATGGCGCCATAGCCCTTGCTAAGGAGCCGAGGTCTCACCAGAAGTCCAAGCACATTGAGCGGCGATATCATCTCATCCGCGATTACCTTGAGAAAGGTTACGTTGAGGTCAAGAGAGTCAACTCCGCAGATAATGTGGCAGACCCACTTACAAAGCCGTTGGGCCAGCAGAAGATCGAAGCCCACCTTGAGAAGATGGGACTTAGACTTGTAGCCAATTGGCTTTAGGACAAGTGGGAGATTGTTAGATATATGTGCCCTAGAAGCCAGAATTGGCTGACACTTGTAATACACTTCTAGGGGCAAAATTGTAATTTTGACTATAATTAATGAAATGGGTTATTTTCTATCACACATGTGTATTTAGTGTCTGTGATACATCCTTTGAGTTAATGGTAATGATAATTCATATTTTCAAGAGTTGAAAATTTAAGACATGAATAATCATTATTAACTCATAAACAGCTCCCGACCATAGGATCATCACGAGGATGGTGATTGATCCGGAAGGTTGGTGTACGATCGCTTCTCTTTAGTAGATGAGTCTTGAGTCTACGGTGTGGAGACACCGGAGCGAGAGTACAGGTACTCGTTAGAGAACGAGGGCACTGAGCGTGACCACCTCGAGTAGTCATTAGGGAGTCTACCTTCTCGTCAATGACTGACTCGATGCTGCAGTAGTGTGTCTGGTTCTTTGACCTGAGATGCATCGGCAGTTCACCTTGAGGGTGTTATAGTTTGACTACACCATTACTCGGTCTCCTAGCCATATGGAACCCTGAGGTGTATGTTGGCTATAGCATGTTCATTGTAGGAACTGGATTGCATCAAGATGGGATCTATCTACCTCGGTGGTAGAGGAGTAGCCCTATGATGATCATGAGAATCAAGTCCAGAAGCCCATGGCCATGGCAGAGTGAAATAATAGAAAGAGTTTCTATTTAGATTTTCACATTGGACTCGAATCGAATGATTACATCATATGACAGAGACTAGGGTTTGACGAGTTCACCTTAACCCTAATCTGATCGGGGCTCAAGATAGAAGAACTTAATCACACAGGTA
>QRFJ01000052.1:109207-182029 GCA_006176705.1 Cocos nucifera | reverse complement strand
ACATGGCCGCCCCCAACTCTCTAATAGGTGGCATGACATGTGGTCAAAAGTTAAAGGTCATGGTCAACGTTTGACCAGTCAAAGTAGACTTTTACCAAAGTCAAAGAACAAGAAATGGCAGGTACCAAAAATGGCAAGGTATGTCTTACAAATAAGACAACCTATTCTGACTTGGACAACCTCCAGTCAGATCATATGAAGACCTCTGATTGAGCACAAACTCCTTTGGCTCAGTCAGGACAACTTATTTATGATAGTAAAAGAAGAACGTTAGGTTCAATCAAGTGCTAGCACGATTTCCTTGAACTAATTGAATCTCATTCAGATCAATTGAACTAGATCAGTTCAATTGATGATCACCAGATTCAAACCCTTGTTTGTGTGACCACAGTTAGTTTCAGTTCTGTATGGTAATGGGATATGTCATGATCTCTATCATAGACATCATCGAAACTCCTTTCGATGGATCAGAACTCTCTGATTCGAATAGCTAGAATGATCGATCATCTAAATCATTCTAATTGCTCCCAAAATCCACCAGTGCACCTAGCAGTATATGGTGGCAACCCATCAGAGCTGAATGCGAACCTCTTGGTGCAACTACCTGTGTGATTCAGTTCTTCTATCTTGAGCCCCGATCAGATTAGGGTTAAGGTGAACTCGTCAAACCCTAGTCTCTGTCATATGATGTAATCATTCGATTCGAGTCCAGTGTGAAAAATCTAAATAGAAATCTTTCTATTATTTCACTCTACATGAGGCATGGGCTTCAGGACTTGATTCTCATGATCATCATAGGGCTACTCCTCTACCACCGAGGTAGATAGATCCCATCTTGATGCAATCCAGTTCCTACAATGAACATGTCACAACCAACATACACCTCAGGGTTCCATATGGCTAGGAGACCGAGTAATGGTGTAGTCAAACTATAACACCCTCAAGGTGAACTGCCGATGCATCTCAGGTCAAAGAACCAGACACACTACTGCAGCATCGAGTCAGTCATTGACGAGAAGGTAGACTTCCTAATGACTACTCGAGGTGGTCAGCTCAGTCCCTCGTTCTCTACGAGTACTTACTCTCGCTCCGGTGTCTCCACACCGTAGATCAAGACTCATTACTAAAGAGAAGCGATGTACACCAACCTTCCGGATCAATCACCATCCTCGTGATGATCCTATGGTCGGGAGCTGTTTATGAGTTAATAATGATTATTCATGTCTTAAATTTTCAACTCTTGAAAATATGAATTATCATTACCATTAACTCAAAGGATGTATCACAGACACTAAATACACATGTGTGATAGAAAATAACCCATTTCATTAATTATAGTCAAAATTATAATTTTGCCCTAGAAGTGTATTACAAGTGTCAGCCAATTCTGCTTCTAGGGAACATTATATCTAACAATCTCCACTTGTCCTAGCCAATGGACTACAATCTAAGTCCCATCTTCTCAAGCGTGGCTTCGATCTTCTGCTGGCCCAACGGCTTTGTAAGTGGTCTGCCACATTATCTGTGGAGTTGACATCTCTTGACCTCAACGTAACCTTTCTCAAGGTAATCGCGGATGAGATGATATCGCCGCTCAATGTGCTTGGACTTCTGGTGAGACCTCGGCTCCTTAGCAAGGGCTATGGCACCATTATTGTCGCAGTAAAGAGGAATGGCATCTGATGGCATTACTCCAATTTCTGCAGCAAACTTCTTGTACCAGAACGCTTCCTTTGCAGCCTCTGATGGCAGCTATATATTCTGGCTTATGTGGAATCTGCTATCACAGTTTGCTTGAACTCTCCAGCTGATAGCTCCACCATTGCACACAAACAGACTTCCAGATGTCGACTTCGATCATCTATATCGGAACATGAAGTCCGAGTCTGTGTATCCCTGAACTTGGAGTTCTCCATTACCAAAGACCAACATCATATCCTTAGTTCTTCTCAAGTACTTAAGGATACATTTCACAGAAGTCCAGTGTTCTTCACCTGGATTTGACTGATATCTGCTTGTGACACTCACAGCATGGGCTATATCAGGTCGTGTACATAGCATGGCATACATGAGGCTCCCTATTGCAGAAGCATAAGGGATCTTGCTCATGCGTTCTATTTCCTCAGGTGTGCTGGGGCACATCTTCTTGGAAAGATGAATACCATGTCTGAAGGTATTAATCCCTCTTAGAGTTTTTCCATACTAACCTCTTTAGTACTTCCTCTATGTACATCTTCTGTGAAAGTCCTAGCATCCTATTCGGTCTATCCCTATAGACCTTAATTCCTAGAATAAAGGATGCTTCACCTAGGTCTTTCATGGAGAATTCCTTAGACAACCACACCTTGACTGATGTCAACATGGGAATATCATTCCCAATAAGGAGGATGTCATCCACGTAACATACGAGGAAGACAACACGCTGCCCACTGACCCTTTTGAAAACACATGGTTCCTCTTCGTTTTTTTATGAACCAAACTTTTTGATCAATCATTGAACGAGTGTTTCCACGCTCTGAGATGCTTGCTTAAGTCCATATATGACCTTTGCAGCTTGCAACCTTGTGATCAGTATCACTGGATGTGAAACCTAGCGGCTGTTCCATATAGATATCTTCCTCAAGATATCCATTTAGGAATGCCGTTTTCATGTCCATTTGCCATATTTCATAATCGAAATAGGCTGCAACAGCAGCAATGTGCGGATGGTTTTGCATAGCTTACCGAGAAAAGGTATCCTGATAGTCAATGCCTTCACGTTGACTATAACAACTTTTGCCACCAGTCTAGCCTTGAATGTCTTCACATTCCCATCTGCACCAATCTTTCTCTTGAAGATCCATTTCTCCCCCTGCCAGAACCTGGCAAGGAGAAGGGCGCACGCCAAGGGTGGCGTGAGCCCAAGTAGGAGGCGCCTAGGAGTCCTTGTTGGACAAGGACTCCACCTCCCTTTAGGATTCCAATTAGAGTTCTACTAAGAATCCAGTTTGACTGGTCTTAGGCGCCCTCTAAGGAGGAATCCAGGGGTCTCTTTTTCAACCAATCAGATTTAGATCTGATTTCACAAAGGGTTGTGATTGGTTGAGAGGAAGAGGAGTTGGATCACAAGAGGTCTATAAATAAGACCCTGCGCCCAACCCTAATCCAAGTAAGTGAATTCAATAGAGATTTCCCACGTCCAAGGCTGCCTCTCCCCTCCTTCTCCATGCCTATACTCTCTTCTCCCCTTGCTCTCCACGTCCAAAAGTGTTTTGGACTTAGTTTGGTGCGATTCAGATCAAGGAAAGGCGATCAAAAGCAAGAAGGCTGCGCTGCTGCAAAAGGACGACTGCAGATCTTCAAAAGAGTTTTAAAGATCCTCCAGATCAGATCCAGATCTAATTTTTGGAGGTATGATAGAGAAGAAGAGGTTCTCCAGATCCAACCCGAGTGGATACCGGTAGAGGCCAGGCGCTTGCGTGGCTAAGATCCAGAACCTTCCGCTGCAATCAGGATCATCTACAGGGTAATAGGATTACCCAATTCAGGTAAATTGAATTTGATTTAATTTATCTTATTTTATTTTATTTATTAAAATAATAAGAATCAGATCTGAAATATATCAAGATCTGATTGAGATCAAGAGAAAATTTTTGAAATATATCTCTTGATCTAATCAGATCTGGACGAACCTGGACCGAAAAATCAGGATTTTCCTTCAAGCAGGAGGTTGAGGAATGGTGAGATGATCCTATGCATCGAAAATGAAGCAAGGATTGCTGCTGTGGTCGTGAAAATCTATCCTCTTCGACTACTGTCTGGTTTAGATTTAGTACTTAGGAATTATTATTATGTGCCTACTGCAAGCAGAAATTTGATTTCTTTTTCATGTTTAGCACAAGAAGGCTATGTAATTAGTTTTCTTAAGGACCATTGTAATATTCTTTATGAAAGAAATAAAATTGTAAGTGATTCTTTTATTAACGATCTCTATCGGTTATATATTGATGTATCTATCTTTAATATCAAGTAAAATATGAATGCCATAAGATCAAAATGACCCAGGGATAATCCAAATGATAGGTATCTATGGCACCTAAGGCTAGGTCATATAGCAGAAGATAAGATTAACAAATTAAAGAAAATCAGACTATTGAGTCCATTGACTTTCGAGTTATATCCAATTTATGAATCATGTCTTCATGGCAAAATGACTAAGCTTCCTTTTGTAGGACATGGGGAAAGGGCCACGGATCTAATTACCGTAGTACATACTGATGTGTGCAGCCCATTTGATGTGCCGGTTAGAGGCAATTTTGACTACTTCATAATCTTTATCGATGATTTATCTCGGTATGGATACATGTATCTTATGAGACACAAATCTGAAGCCTTTGAAAAGTTCAAAGAATTCAGACATGAAGTTGAAAAGCAAACTGAAAAATCTATTAAGATTCTTTGATCAGATCGAGGAGGTGAATACATTAGTCAAAAATTTTTAGACTATCTCAAGCAAAATGGCATAGTCTCTTAATGGACTCTACCTGAAATACCTCAACTCAACGAAATTTTAGAATGGAGGAACTGGATCCTATTGGATATGGTCCGATCCATGATGAGCTTCATAGACCTTCCTAATTTTCTTTGGGAACATAGTCTGTTAACTACTATATATTTACTGAATAGAATTTTCTCTAAAATCATTTCTACCATATTGTATGAGATATGGCATGGTAAAAAATCAAATCTGAGTCATCTCAGAATTTGGGATTATCTGGCTCATGTCAAAAGACAACAAGCGGACAAGTTAGACTATAGGTCCTTTAGAGCTCAATTCATAGGATATCCTAAAGAGTCATTAGGATATTATTTTTATATTTTAGAAGACCATAATGTGATGGTAAGTTGGCATGCCATCTTTCTTGAAAAATAGTTTATTCAAGATAGCAGCATTGAAAAGCAGATCAAGTTCGAGGAGAAAGTCTTACAAGAGCAACGAGCTAAGGATCATATGGAACCAAATCAGGTTGAGCCAATATAATCACTACCTCCTTCACCTCGTAGATTGGAAGAAGTTTTTTGCCCCCCTGAGAGGTACTTAGATACTATCTCAGAGGAAGTAGAGGAAATATTCCTCATAGATAATGGGGTTCATGGTGAGGATCCCAAAATCTATGATGAGATGATATCAAATATCGACTCCAAGAAATGGTTAGAGGCAATAAAGTCAGAAATTGACTTGATGCACTCAAACCAAGTCTGGACCTTGGTAGATCCACCTGAAGGTATAGTACCTATTGGGTGTAAATGGATCTACAAGAGAAAGATTGGTGCAGATGAAAATATGGATACATTCAAAGCTAGATTAGTGGCAAAAGTGTATAGTCAGCATGAAGGCATTGACTATCAGGATATCTTTTTGTCAATAGCTATGCTAAAATTCATCCGCACATTACTTGCTGTTGCAGCTTATTTCAATTATGAAATATGACAAATGGATGTAAAAATGACATTCTTAAATAGTTACCTTGAGGAAGATATCTATATGGAACAACTACTAGGTTTCACATCCAGTGATGTTGATCACAAAGTATGCAAGCTGCAAAGATCTATATATGGACTTAAGCAAGCATCTCGAAGCTAGAATACTTATTTTAATGATGTGATCAAATTATTTGGTTTTATCAAAAATGAGAAGGAATCATATATTTTTAAAAAGATCAGTGGGAGTGCTATTATCTTCCTCGTACTGTATGTGAATGATATCCTCCTTATTAGGAGTGATATTCCCATATTGACCATAATTAAAATATGGTTATCTAAAGAATTTTTCATGAAAGACCTAGGAGAAGTATCCTTCATTTTAGGAATTAAGGTCTATAGAGATAGACCAAATAGGATGCTAGGTCTTTCATAGAAGATGTACATAGAGAAAGTGTTAAAGAGGTTTAGCATGAAAAAATCTAAGAGGGGATTGGTACCCTTCAAACATGGCATTCATCTCTCCAAGAAAATATGTCCCAACACATCTGAGGAGATTGAACGCATGAGCAAGATTTCTTATGCTTCAGCAATAGGGAGCCTCATGTATGCTATGTTATATACATGACCTGATATAGCCCATGCTGTGAGTGTTACAAGAAGATATCAGTCAAATCTAGATGAAGAATACTGAACTTCTTTGAAATATATCCTTAAGTACTTAAGAAAAACTAAGATATATTATTGGTTTTTGGTAATGGAGAACTCCAAGTCCATGGGTATACAAACTCGGATTTTATGTCTGATATAGATGATCGAAAGTCGACATCTGAAAGTCTGTTTGTGTGTAATTATCATTCTGTCAATTGAAAAAATTTCAAGCAGACTGTAATAGCAGATTCCACCATGAAAGCAGAGTATATCGCTACGTCAAAAGCTACGAAGGAGGCATTTTGGTGCAAAAAGTTTGCCACAAAAATTGGAGTGATGCCATCGGATGCCATTCCTTTGTACTGCGATAATAATGGCATCATAATCTTAGCTAAGGAGCCGAGGTTTCATCGAAAATCTGAGCACATCGAGCGGTGATACCACCTCATCCATGATTATCTTGAAAAAGGTTATGTTGAGGTCAAGAGAGTCGACTCCACATACAATGTGGCAGAGCCACTCATAAAGCCATTGGGCTAGCAGAAGATCGAAGCCCACCTTGAGAAGATGAGATTTAGATTTATAGCCAATTGGCTTTAGGTCAAGTTGGAGTTTGTTAGATATGTGTGTCCTTGAAGCCAGATTGGCTGACTCTTGTAACACACTTCTAAGGATAAAATTATAATTTTAATTATAAATAATAAAATAAATTATTTTCTATCATAATGTGTATTTGAAAGTGTCTGTGATACATCCCTTGAGTTAATGGCAATGATAGTTCATATTTTCAAGAGTTGAAAATTTAAGACATGAATTTTCATTATTAACTCATAAAATATTTTCGATCGTAGGATTATCATGAGGATGGTGATTGATCTGAAAGATTATGTACGATCGCTTTTTTAGGATAGATGAGTCTTGAGTCTACAGTGTAGATACACTAGAGCGAGAGTACAGGTACTCGTTAGAGAATGAGGACACTGAGTGTGACTATCTCGAGCAGTCATGAGGAAGTCTACCTTCTCATCAATGATTAGCTCGAAGCTACAGTGGTATGTCTGGTTCTTTGACCTAAGCTGCATCGGTAGTTCATCTTAAGGGTGTTATAGTTTGACTACACCATAACTCGGTCTTCTAGCCATTCGAAATTCTAAGGTATATGTTGACTATAGCATATTTATTGTAGGAATTGGATTGCACCAATAGAGGATTTATTTACCTCGGTAGAAGAGGAGCAACCTTATGATGATCATGAGAATCAAGTCCATAAGTCCATGGTCATGACAGAGTGAAATAATAGAAAGAGTTTCTATTAGAGTTTTCACATTGAACTTGAATCAAATGATTAATTCATATGATGGAAATTAGGATTTGACGAGATCACCTTAACACTAATCCGATCGGAGCTCAAGATAGAGAAACTCAATCATATAGGTAACTGCATCGAAAGGTTCGCTTTCAGCTCTGATGGATTGCCACCATATACTGCTAGGTGTCACTAGTAGAATTTGGGAGTAATTAGAATGATTTGGATGATCGATCATACTAGTTGTCTGAATCAGAAAAGTTCTAATCCATCGGAAGGTGTTTCGATGATATCGATGATGGAGATCATGACATATCCCATTACCATACAAAACTTAATCTAACTAGATCACACAAATAAGGGTTTGGATCTAGATATCATCAATTGGATTAACCCAATTTAATTGATTTAAATAAGATTCAATTAGGTTCAAAAAAATTGTGCTAGCACATGATTGAGCCTAATGTTCTCCTTTAACAATCATTAAAACTTATCTCGACTGAGCCAAATATATTTGGACTCACTCAAAAATCTTTATTTGGTTTGACTGGAGCTTGTCCAGATCAGAAAAGAATTGTCTTAATTTATGAGATAAATTTGAGACAATACCTATCATTTTTCATCACCTGCTAAATCTTGTCTTTAGACTTTGGTCAAATATTGACCTTTGACACTTAGACATCTGCCCATGTGTCATGCACCCATAGAAGAGAATTTTAGCCCTTATCCCCCTGCTAAAAAGCAGATAGATAAAGGGTGCATGCTTAGGGAGGCGTGCATCCCATGTGGATAAGGTTTGGAGTCCCACACAGATGGGACTCCAGTTGCTTCAGGGAATCAACCTAGATAGCGCCAAGAAGACTTGTTTGATCCAGTCTTGGCAACATCTAAGGAGAGTTTTGAGGAACTCTAATATGATTAAATCAGATGATGTCATCCCATCAATCAAATTTAGATCTGATTGCACAAAGGGCCATGATTGACCGGGTTGATGTGGCACTGCACGGTGCAGTAGGGTCTATATAAACCCTGTCTGCACCTAGAATTAAGAGCTTCTACTTTAGCCCATGCCACAATGCTTTTCTCCATCCTTCTCCATGCCACCCTCTGATCTTCTCTCTCCTCTCCATGCCTAAGAGGTTTTGGGCATGAGTTAGGTGCGATCCAAGCAAGCAAAAGACGACAGGAAAGGAAGAAGGCAGCACTACAGCAAGAGACAATGATTATTCTTCAAAAGAGTTTTTGAAGATCTTCAAGATCAGATCTAGATCTGATTTTTGGAGGATTGATTGAAAAGAAGAAGATCTCCAGATCCTGCCTGAGTGGATACCGATAGAGACCAGGCACTTGCGTGGCTACGTCCAGAACCTCAAGCAAATATCAAGATCATCATAGGATAATTAGATTATCCAAAATAAAGATATAATTAAATTAAATTAAATTAAAATTTTATTTTATTTTATTTTATTAGATTAATAAGATCAGATCTGAAAAGTCTCAGATCTGATTAGGATTTTAAAGAAAAATTTTTGAAATATTTCTCTTGATCCAATCAGATCTGAATGAACCTGATCCGAGAAATAAGATTTTTTCCTTCATCTTCTTCCCTTTCCTATGCTTCTCTGAAACCATAAGACTTTCCTTGAAGACCTCCCTCTTCATCATTGGTTCTCATTGCTTATTAGACTTGAGCACTGATATGATCTCCTCGTACACCAATGTCTCCTTACCATACAGCAAAGTTGTCACCAACGGATCGAAGCTTCTGGATAACGAACATAGCAACAATAAACTCGTATCCTCTTCTTCTAAATCCACCTCTATATTGAGCAAGTCCATGCTCATCTAGTCAAACCACTGAATATGTCCCACAACATCCTCGTCCTCCTGCATCCGAAGGCTGTACAGTTATTTTTTCAGCATCAACTTATTATACATATTCTTTTTCATGTACAACTGCTGCAACCTCGATCACAATCCCTTGGGTGTTCTCTCCTCCAACACACCATACAAAATTTCATCTGCCAAGTAAGCCCTAATCATGGCACATGCCCTTTTCTCCAAGGACATCCACTCCTTGTCTGTCATCTCCTCCGACCTATCCTCCAAGATCGAATCCAACCTCATCTGAATCAGCAGATCCTCCATTCTTACCATCCACATCGTGAAACTTTTCTTTCCATCAAACTTCTCTAATCCTACCTTCAATCTGTTGTTCTCCATGATCAATCCAAATCAAATAACAACAAACAGGTAGATCTAAGAAATATCTTAACTAGAGATGGTGGACAGTAGCCTTGTGATCTCTTTCTTCCTCACGAAGCCTGGAGAAAACCTTTAGATCTGAATCTCACTGTTGATCTCTACTAAAAATCGATCTTCTTCCTCCTCCATGCTCAATCAGACTCTGATACCAATTATTATTCCTACAACTGCTCAGAGCCACAACCGTAGATCCGATCTCTTGCATGAACCTGGATGTTAATCCAGCAAACTGAAAAAGATCTAAGAAAGATGAGAGAAGCTAGGGTTTTGGCGTTGGAACCAGAGAGAAGAGAGAAGAGAGTTAGGGAGAAAAGTTCAATTATATTCCAACCCCTTCTTGTAAAAGTTACAATATCCTAGTTTATATATCCTAGAGTTCTCACATGAATCCTAATAAATTCTAGCTCAAAAACTCTCCTAGGCTAATCTAATACATGAAAGCACTCATTGAGTCCATGTACACCCATGTCTCACATGCTCTCATCCCCTGGATCTAAACCCAACCTATACATGAATTAGCCTCCTTAAGACCTCTTGAACCAGACCTTAAGATCCCTAGGATAAGTCCCTATCCTAGTCCAAATAAAATTCATGCATAACTCTACCCACACACTGGGCCTGCTCAGTCTCAACACTGGGCCGACTAACCCGAGACTGGGTCGGCTCAATTTCAGATTGAGCCAGCCTAGTTTTTGTTCCATGCTTGCAGTCCCGAATGCGACCTTTTGTCTGTCCTGTGCTCTGAGACTTAGTCAATCTAATCTGAGACTGAGCCGACTAACCTGCAGAAAGCTCTTTTTCTGTAGTCTTTAATCTTTTGGCTTTGGTTTCTTGCTCTACCTTATGTTTTAGATCTCTGAAGCACCAACGAAGCTCCTCAAGATCCTTAATACCTGAACCTCACGCCCGTAGAGAGCTACATGCCGCCTCCACCCTAGAACAACTCCTATTCTAGTCCTAGGATTGCACCCGTCCTAGTCTTCCTAGAGCCCTCATCCTGGCTCCGTCCGTGGTCTCCCAAGACTTGGGAGCACTACACCACCTACAAATTAAATTACTAGAAGTTGTTTGAAGAAATAATTGATTAATGAACCTACCCATAAATGCACATGGATTGGCCGACCAAAGTCGGACTTGTGGGTAGTTTATGTGGATTCTAGTACCTACTAGAAAATTAAAATAATTTTTTGAATTGAAGATAGAGGCTATCAATTCGAATAAAATAGTGGAAAAATCTTAAGACTAAAGTCCAACTCTATAGACTTAAAATAATTCATATACTCAGGTCATTGTTCTCTTATCTAAAATTAAGACTAAATCCTAATTGCAGTCATCACTATTAGACAGTGATGACTTATGGAACCTAACTTTGATAATTAGTATCGAAAGTTGAATTTGGTTCAGCAGTATGAATTAGTTCATACTGGGGCTTCTAAGCCAAGTCAAAATAATTAGTCCAATATTGACTTAAAGTAGGCATAATGCTTCTACTATTAGAAACATGGTTATAGGAAGAAGAATTATCTTGCTTTCCTTGACCATAATAGGCTGAACAAAAGAAAGGAGTAAGAGTTGTTCATTAAGAATGTTATATGATAATACCTTAAATTTTTTTTGTATGTAATTCTACTATTTGGGTATTAGATATCGGAGGTCTTATGCAATTTGTTGCAAGGACTATGGGAAAGTGGAATGTTTGAAAATGATGCAAAATACCTGAACATTAGGGATGGAAGTTCTATTCCAATCTTAGCTTTAGGAATTATCAAGCTTATTTTCAAAAGATGTCATTTTTAGTGATTGTCACTATTATCCATCATTTATGATAAATGTGATCTCTGTTGGCCTTTTGATCAGAGATGATTATCATTTATCAATAAAAAAAGATTATTATGATATTATTATGAATAATATTATAATAATACATGGATAATAAAAAATAATATTTAATATTTATAAAGTTTGTTTAGTGTAATGTACATATTTGATAAACATCCAAGTTAGATTATGTCATGGATGTCTATCTTTGGCATTATAGGCTTAATCATCTTGACAAGAACAGTATAAACAGGTTAGCTTGAGAGAAAAATCTCAAAATCAATGATTGAGAATCATTGATAGCCTGTGAGTCTTATCTTCTTGGAAAAATGATAAAGTCACCTTTTAATGAAAAAGATGAAGGAGCCGATAAAGTTCTAAGTCTCATACACAGTGATGTATGTAGACCTATAAACTTAAGTGCTAAAGAAAGATATTAATATTTCATTACAGACGATCTATCTGAGCATGGGTATTGGAAAATGTATCTTAAAGTCAATTATTTAAGTAGTAGATGATTAGAATTAGTATATGAATTATCTAATAATAATAGTTATTTGGCTGATTCATTATATAAGTTCTATCTTTCTTAAATAAATTTTTAAATTATGATGAAATTCTTAAAACCACAATCAATCGATAAAGAAGGATTTATCAGATAGTTCTTAAATTATTCATGATCAAATGATAAGTTATTAATAAGGATGATAACTTATCGAGTGTAGATCGCTATATGCCATATGCATTGGTTGTTCTCATAATCAAGTGGTGTAAAGATACTAATATGGCATCCAGATGAGATGTAGAAGTATATCTGCATTGAACATGATCAATGTAGCACTCTATTGTCAAAGAGTAGCTAGCTAAGGCCAATGGATATAAGTGTCCCTCCGACCTGAGATCACCACAGTGACTTGCAAACAACTCTCTATATTTTGGTGCTAGACTGTCTGTATTTCTAATATAGATTTGAAAGATTTATAGGTATAGTCAAGTATTAATGAAGTCGGTGTGTCAGTCGAGATGGGATTGACTACTCCTGATTAGTTTTAGAAAGAGAATGTCTCGTTGTATTTTAATTTAGCAAAACCTAGGTCTGGATAATCCTCACGAGGAGTCATAGAATTTGCAAAATTTTGAGACATAATAGAGATGACTTGTATGAGTATTGATAGCATACTCGAAGTCATCTTAAGCATTATTGATCATAGGGATGAATTATATGATAACCATGAGCCAGGGTTCTAAGAATGTTACTTTGCATACATTCGATCTATCCAGACGTTAGGAACCATTGCTAGATGGTTACTTCAACTGGTACAGAAATTGATTTCTATGCTATCGATTAAGGTTCGAACCTATGGGATCATATATATAAGAGGTTGTAACTTAATCAAATAGTTAATCAATGATTCAGAATCGTTCTAAGATCAAACATTCAATGTAATTGATGTTTGACCTAATACAAGTGTTATAGGCGGATCGATTAGTAATTAAATTGCTAATTGGCTCCATCTGATTGAGCAATTGGGCTGAGATCAAGTTTAATTAAATTATATTTAATTAAAATTAGTTTAGACTTAATTAGATTAAGTCTAATTGATTTGTTGAATAAGCCAATTGCAAGAAAAAAAATAATTCCTAGTTGGACTAAGATTTGAGTGCACCTAATTCAAAATTGAGTTAGGATTTAAATTAGATTTAAATATGATTTAAACCTAATTTAATTGGGTTCCTAGTTGGACTAAGATCATTCATAATTAAGCTTGCACTAATTTTATTTTAATTGGATTAAAAATTGATTTGACCTAGTTAATACATGAGAATCCTAGTTAGACTAGGATTCCTTATCTCTTTTTCTTGCGCCATATTAGAGGTTCCACGCCCACAAATTTAATTCCAAATTTTTTTCTATAATTTTCATGCCTAAGAAATGATTTCCCATGCCCCATAATCTTAGGTTTTGGATTTAGAATTTGACTTGGTCAAATTTGGAGTTGGTTTTGGTTTAAACTCCTTTTGATAAGAGTCCCATGAATTAAAAACACCTTTCCTTGTGTGCATTTTTTTCTCCACACCAAAATATTTTGTTCGCCCCTTTCTTTCTGAATTTTGGGTGATGGTTTGAGAAATCTCATGCACAAAATTATGGGGAGGCTCCTTGTTTCCTTATTTGACTAGGTCAATTTGACCTAGTCCTCCTTTTTTCTTGGATGCCTCCTATTCTTTAGGGTGTGGCGTCAAAACCTAGGGTTTCCATGGCAAAAACCTGGTGAAAAGGAGGCTGAAAGCATAAGGATATGTGGTACCATATTCTTGGAGAAGAGGACTTCTTTTGGACAATAAAGGTTTATGTCCTAATGAAGATAATGCTAAGAGAAGATTGTCTTCTCTTGTATTTTTCTTTCAAGCCTTTTCATTATTTCTTTCATATGATTTTTATATGATAAAAATCTGAAAGAGAGAGAGGATGAGGGCATGGAGATCTATGCTCCAAGATATTGGGACATGATGATCAATTTTGGACATGATCTGATCATGTCCTAATGAGAGAAGAAAAAGAGAAGAATGTCTTCTCTTAGGGTTTCTTTGAGAACCCTTCTTCTCTATATTTTTATGAGATTTTTATATGAGAAAAATTAGAAAATGTGATATCTGGAAACATAGAAAAAGTCTAGGAGAGAAGGTCTTTCCTTTGTCCTAGCATAAGGATATTTTCTGGACATCAGTCATTGATATCCTGAAAGAGAAGATTTGTCTTCTCTTAGGATCTTTTCTAATATATTTAATTTCTAATTTTTGAAAGATCCAAAGGTTGGATTTTTCTTCTAATCCTCCTCTTATTCTTCATCTTTTGAAATGCCCAAGAGACCCAAAGAATAAATTTTAGATTAAAAATTCGTAGGGATCCGTGAGAAGCTAGCACCTCGAGCGGATCTTCATTCGATGAACCTCTAATTTTGTTGTAATTTTATGTGAATCACTTGTAGAGGCCAGATGCGTGTGTGGCTCCAAAGATAACAACAAAAATCAACCATAGAGTTCTCAACCCGTGTAAGGCAAGAGATTTGATCTCTTCTCTCACCTAAATATGATCTAGGTTTTAGATCTAAAATCATTCTAAATTTAGGATATTGATTTGATCAATACCAAATCCTTTTATTTTCAGATTTAAAATGTATTATAACATGTTATAGATCCTAGATGTAGGATTTAGTAATTAGATTACATGCATTTATAAATTAAATAGTTTAATTTATAACTTTCGCTGTGTTACTTTTCAAAAATATTTTAAAATTCATGCATGAAATCCTGCATATTTTTCATCAATGGATTTGTCTGGCTTGAATCATTTGAAATGTTCATACAATTCAATAATAAAATAGAAAAATAAACTAAATAAGGTATTAAAATTCTTCGATTAGATCGAAGAGGCAAATACTTATTCAGTAAGTTTATGACATATCTAGGAGAGAATAGGATTCTCTCTCAGTGAATTTTTTTTCAGAACAGTGTATCTGAAAGAAAAAATTGAACCTTGTTAGACATGGTTCAATCTATGAAAGGATTTACTTGTCTGCCTATTTCAGGATTATGCTCTTGTGACTACTAGTTTTACTCTAAAGATATACCGAGTAAATCTATTGTAAAGATTTCGTGTGGAATATGGATTGGGCGTAGACCTAAACTCTCTCACCTTCCAATTTAGAATTGATTGGCCTATGTCATAGGTTTGCACACAGATAAACTTGGATCCTGATTCAATAGGTATTTAAGGATTATTAATTCTACCATACTGAAGAACATAAGATGTTCATCAGTAGAAGGGCATTCCTTTTGGAAAAAAATTTCTTAGAGAAAGAACTGATGCTTGTCAAGTTGAACTTGAAAAAGTTTGACCGATAGAAAATGAACTGATATAATCTAGTAAACCTAAAGAATCAGATTTGATCAGATCAAATCTGGAGCACATTAAAGTTGCACCTTTAAGAAGATTCGACAAAATATCATGTTAGCTAGATAGATACTATGGTAACTAGGTCCAGGACAGTGATCCTATTGAGCTCAATCAGAACAACAAGGATCCAATCATCTATAGGGATGCAATGTAGTGATCTGACTTTGAGAAGTGGCTTAGAGCCATATAATCCAAATTAAAATCCATAAAAATTAATAGTGTGTGGACACTAGTTGATTCACCTGAAAGGATAAAACTCATTAGGTGTGAATGGATTTTCAAAAGGATTAGAGTAGCGCAAACGGAAAGGTAAAGACTTGTAAAGCCCATTTGGCTATTATCTCAGTTTTGGAATATACATTTTGAACGTATGTCTTTATTATGAACAAAGATAAACCCTATATTTGTAAGTGGGTAAAATATTTTGTAGTGTTATTCCTTGTGTTGTCTATGGATGAAATTCTCTTAATCAAAAATGACATTCTAGTATTGCAAGGAATAAAAGTTTGGCTGTCATCTAATTTTTTTATGTTCAAGATCAGATATGGTATACTCACTAAGAATAGTGAGCAGATATCAATCTGATCCAAGTGAGAACTACTGAAAGATTGTATAGACAATCTTTAAGTATTTGAAAAATACTAAGATCTAGTGACTCAAATATGAAAATGATGACTTAAAATATGTGGATATTTTAATTTCAATCAGAATAAGATGACAACAAGAAAGTATTAGATCATATCCTAATTATAGGAGCAATCTGCTGAAAAGGTTTCAAGTATGATACTTTTGCCTATTCAGTTAGTGATATAGAGTACATTGTGGCATATGATGCTGCCATGAAAGCTGTATGGTTGTTAAGGTTCATTAGCAGGTTGGAAGTGGCACCCTCCACTGATGGTCTAGTCCTATTGTAGCACTGGAGCCATAGCTCAGACTAAAAAATTGAAGGACCAGCATATTCTACATCGCTATCATCTTTGATTTTAGATCAGGATGATGTCGATCTTTGAAAGATCAATGAAAAAGGAGAACTTGATTGATCCACTTGCTAAGACCTCGAAATTAAGGAGTTCTATAAACTCAAGTGGAAGATAAGATATTTGATGTCATTCTGATTGGCTTTAGTCCAAATGAAAGTTGTTGAAAAATATGTCCTAAAATCAATCATCTAAGTGATAGATGATTGAAATTAGTATATGAATTATCTAATAATAATAGTTATTTGGCTATTTCATCATCGAAGTTTTATCTTTCTTAAATGAACTCCTAAATTATGATGAAGTCCTTAGAACCATAATTAATTGATAAAGAAGGATTTATCGGATGGTTCTTAAACTATTCATGATCAAATAATAAGTTATTAATAAGGATGATAACTTATCGAGTGTAGGTTGCTGTATGCTATATGCATTAGTTATCCTCATAATCAAATGGTGTGGAGATATTGGTATGGCATTCAGATGAGATATAGGAGTACATCTGTACTAAATGTGACCAATGTAGCACTCTACTGTCAAGAGTAGCTAGTTAAAGTCAATGGATATAAGTGTCCCTCTGATCTGAGATCACTACGGTGACTTGCAAGTAACTCACTATACTTTGGTGCCAGACTGTCTATATTTTTAATGTAGATTTGAAAGATTTTTGGGTATAGTCAAGTGCTTATGAAGTTGGTTTGTGAGTCAAGATGAGATTGACTACTCCTAATTAATTTCAGAAAGAAAATGACTTGCTGTGTTTCAATTTAAAAAATCCAGGACTGGATAATCCTCGTGAGAAGTCATAGGATTTGCAAAATTTTGAGATACAATAGAAATGACTTATATGAGTGTTGACAGCATACTCGAAGTCGTCTTGAGCATTATTAATCATATGAATGAATTATATGGTAACCATTGGTCAGGGTTCTAAGAATTTTGCTTTGCATACATTCGACCTATTCGAACGTCGGGAACTATTGCTAGATGGTTACTTCGACTGGTATAGAAATTGGTTCCTATGCTATCAGCTTAGGTTCAAACCTATGGGATCACATACATTAGAGGTTGTAACATGATTAGTTGGTTAATCGATGATTGAGAATCATTTTAAGATCAAATATTCAATGCGATCAATGTTTGACGTAATGCAAGTATTGTAGGAGGATCAATTAGCAATTGGATTGCTAATTGGCTTAATTTAATTGAGCAATCATGCTGAGATCAATTCTAATTGAATTAGATTCAATTATAATTGGTTTGGATTTAATTAGATTAAGTTTAATTGAATTCTTGGATAAGCCAATTATAAGAAAAAAATAATTTTAGTTAGACTACGATTTAAGTGCACCTAATTTTTTATTAAGTTAGAATTTAAATCAGATTTAAATATGATTTAAACCTAACTTAATTGGATTTCTAGTTGGACTAGGATCACCTATAATTAGGCTTGTACTAATCATATTTTAATTGGATTAAAAATTAGTTTGACCTAGTCAATACATGAGAATCCTAGTTGGACTAGGATTCCTTGTTTCTTCCCTTATGCCATTATGTTATTCCACACCCACATTTAATTCTAGATTTTTTACGTGATTTTTTCCACACCTAAGAGAAGCTTCCATGAGTGAATTTGGAATTTTATTTGACTTGATCAAATATATGAATTAATTTTTGATTTTGCTCTATTTGACAGAGTCTTATGAAACTAAAACACCTCTTTCCATCTTGCGCCAATATTCCCTACGCCAACCTATTTTTTGTCACCAATTTTTTCTATGTTTTGTTTGTGGAATTGAGGCATCTCACACCTAATTTTGTGGGAGGGGTGTCCAAGAGTTGGACGCCCCATAGAATTTCTTACAATCCTCTTAAAAACTAGGTTTTGACCTAGTCAAAGGAGTTTTGTTTGGGGATGCCTCCTATCATTTTTTTGTGTTAAAAAATTCTGGTTATTCCACATGAAAATGTAGAAGAAAAGAAGGGAGGGCATGGAGGTTTCGGATGCCTACATCTTTGGAGAAAAAGTCTTCATTAAGACATGAAAGATTTATATCTTGATGAAGACAAAGGTAAGAAGAATGTCTTCTCATATATTTTTCTTTCAATATTTATTTTCTTCTTATTCTTTGTGATTTTTATATAATAAAAATCTGAGAGAGAGAGAGAGAGAGAAAGAGGGTGTGGGGATCTGTGCTCTAAGGTGTTGGGGCAGAATAATCATTTTTGGACATGATTTGATCATGTCCTGATGAGAGAAGAAGAGAAGAAGCTCTTCTCTTAGGGTTTCTTTGAGAATTCTTTTTCTCCATATTTTTATGAGATTTTTCTATGAGAAAAATCAGAGAATGTGAGATATGAAAACATGAAAAAGCCTAGGAGAGAAGGTCTTCCCTTATCCTAGCATAAAGATGTTTTCAGGACATCAATGATTAATGTCCTGAAAGAGAAGATTTGTCTTCTCTTAGAATTTTTTCTAAGAAATTTTATTTTTAATTTATGAAAGATCCAAAGATTTGATTTCTCTCTTATTCCTCCTTTTATTCTTTATCTCTTAAAGTATTCAAGAGATTTAAAAAATAAATTTTAGATTAACCATCAGAAGGAATTCACGAGAAGCTAACACTTTGAGTAAATCTTCGTTCGACAAACCTCTAATTTTGTTGCAGCTTCATGTGGATCATCTGTAGAGGTCAGATGCATGTGCGACTCTAAAGACAACAATAAAAATTAACCACGGAGTTCTCGACCCATGCAAAGATAAGATATTTGGTCTCTTCTCTCACCTAAATGCGATCTAGGATTTAGATCTAGAACTATTCTAGATCTAGGGTATTGATTTGATCAATACCAAAATATTTATTTTCTGATTTAAAATGCAATATGACATGTTATAGGTCCTAGATGTAGGGTATTGGTGCAGAAACTGATCGTCGTCAGAATTAGCCAGAGTGGAGGCCAACGAGATTGCCGTCGGGGACCTACAAAATAAAGTTCCATCCAGAGCCGGTGGGGGGTGGCTCCGGTAGAACCCTCCGACGATCAAGTCAGCTCTGGTCAACAGGAATGGAGTGCTCAGGGATGAGTTCCGTCGAGCTTAGAGAAGGAAAGGAGGGATTTTTTGCTAACATGCTAGCTCGGACCGAAGGATATGCTCGGACAGAGGAGGCCTTCAAGGCCAAGGACAATGAAGCCAGTGGCAAGCGGCGAGTCGGTGGGTCAGATAGGCCCGTCGAAGAAGGGAAGCAGAGTGAAGCTCGACCGTGCTCTTGGACTCCTTCTGATCGTAGGTGAACCCGAACTCCCCCTCGGACCCTGAGGCAGGGAAGCTCCGATGGAAGGGCACGCCGAGGTTCTCCCCAGCATCGAAGTTCTCTTTGATGAAGATTTCACAACTACGCCTCCCTTAACGCTCCAAAGATCCAAGTGCTGATGAAAATCAGGAAACAACTTCCGAGGTTGGAGAGGATGCGTTCCCATCCCAACAAGTATGATCCTAATAAGTTCTATCTCTATCATCGTGATCATGGCCATGACACAGAGGAGTGCATCCAACTCCAAGATGAGATCGAAAAGCTCGTTAGATGAGGTAGACTCGATCGATTCCTATAGAGATGGCCTGAAGAGTGGGAGGGTCGGTTGAGGGCATTACCACCAAGTAGGGAGAATCAAGAAGATCGGTCGCCTCTCGACGTCATCAATACTATCTCGGAGGGACTTCAATAAGGGAAGGCCAGTGGATCCGAGGGACCGGTGAAGAGGCGGAGGATCACGGAACCCATGGCCTTTATCAAGGCGGAAGGTCAGAAAATCCAATTTTCGCACAATGATGCGATTGTAATTTCTTTGAACATTGATGATTATGATGTACGCCACGTTTTGGTGGATAATGGAAGCTCGATCGACATATTGTTTTATGATGCCTTCTCGAAAATGTCCTTACCCAATGACCGCTTGGGGCCTATGAATTCCCCACTGGTAGGATTCACTAGCAATGCTATCCCAGTCGAAGGCGTAATAACTCTGGCTATGGCGGTGGAGCAACACCCAAAACTGGCCAAAGCGTGGGTCGATTTCCTAGTCGTGAGGACTCCGTTCGCCTATAACACCATTCTAGGCCGACCTGGTCTAAATGCACTTCGGGCGGTGGTGTCAACCTATTACTTGAAGATGAAGTTTTCGATGAGTCGCGGGGTCGGAGAGGCCAGGGGAGATCAGGCTCTGGCGAGGCACTGCTACTCTATCACCTTACATGAGGAAAAATGGTCCGACCCTTATCTTGTTGATGGATTGGATGTCCGCGATGACCTCACTAAGGAGTGGGGCGAGCCTATGAAGGTCCTCATCTCTGTGCCCTTAAATGAGGGAAACTCAGACCACGCAGTGCAGATCAGCTCCAATTTGGCAAGCGAGGTTCGAGAGCAGCTCATCATCTTCCTCAGGAGAAATGCAGACGTCTTCGCCTGAATTCTAGTGGACATGCTGGGGATTGATGTCGAGATCATGGAACATCAGTTGATCGTCGATCTGAAGCATCGGCCGGCGAAGGAAAAGATGAGCCATCATGCCCTAGAGAGGCAGAAAATGATCGTCGAGGAAGTGGACAAGCTCCTCAAAGTCGGGTTCATCCGAGGGTTAATTATCTGACCTGGGTCTCGAACGTGGTCCTCATCAAAAAGGCAAACAACAAGTAGAGGATGTGCGTTGACTTCAAAAAGCTGAATAGGGCCTACCCAAAAGACAGCTATCCTCTACCCAGGATTGATCAACTGGTGGATGCGATCTCGGGCCATAAGCTCCTCACCTTCATGGATGCCTTTTCTGGTTATAACCAGATATGGATGGCGCCCGAGGACGAAGAGAAGACCGCCTTCATTACTGACCATGGTTTTTATTGTTATAGGGTCATGCCTTTTAGACTAAAAAATGTAGGGGCAACGTACCAGCGTTTGGTCAATAAGATCTTCAAGGAGCAGATCAACCGCAACATGAAGGTGTATGTGGATGATATGCTCGTAAAAAGTCGAGCTTCAATAGACCACCTCGCCGACCTTAAAGAGACCTTCGGTGCACTCAGGAAGAACAAGATGAAGCTGAACTTGACCAAGTGCACCTTCGGCATGACCTCCAAAAAATTTCTGGGGTTCATGGTGTCGAGATGCAGAATTGAAGGAAACCCCAAAAAAATTTGAGCCATTCAGAAGATGATCGCTCCGAAGATGATCAAGAAAGTTTAGCGTCTGATCGAAAAGGTGTCATCCCTAAATCGCTTCATCTCAAGGTCGGCCGAACGATGCATGCCCTTTTTTCAAGTTTTCAGACAACCAAAGGATTCCTGTTGGACGGCGAAGTGCCAACAGACATTCGAAGAACTTAAAAACTACCTCGACTCACCCCTGCTGCTGGCAAAGCTCGAACCTGAAAAAGAATTGTTCCTGTATCTAGCTATCTCCTCGGTGGCTCTGACGGCAGTCTTGATCAAGGAAGAAGCGAAGACACAGTGACCGGTCTACTACGTGAGCCGGGTCCTGAGGGATGTGGAGACGAGATACTCTAGGTTGGAAAAACTAACTTACTCTCTTCTAATTATCGTCAGGAGGCTCTGACCTTATTTTCAGGAGCATACTGTAACGGTTCTCACGGACCAACCAATAAAAGCAGTCCTTTACCGAATGAACGCTTTCAAAAGAATCACAAAATGGGCAATCGAGCTCATAGAGTTCGACCTCAACTACCGACCCAGGCCATCGATCAAGGCCCAGATATTGACAGATTTTATGCTGGAATGCACCATTCCAGTCGAAGCCAAGCTTGAACCGATCGAGACCGACACCAAAGTAAGATTGAGCTTGGACGAAGCCGAGCTATCGCAGTCGGACCTCTTCGAGGAAAGCACCGACCTCTCCGAAGGCTCCTAGGCTCTGCACGTGGATGGTTCGTCCAACTCCACTGGAGCTAGTGTGGGGCTGGTCTTGGTCAGCCCCGAGGGAGTCATCATCGAGTATGCACTGTGCTTCGAGTTCCCCACGACCAACAATGGGTCCGAATATAAAGTGCTGATCACCGGATTAAGGATAGCAAGGGAATTAAAAGTAGATCAGCTTCAAGTTTACAGCGATTTTCAGCTGATGGTCGGCCAAGTTAGCGGCAGCTATGAGGTGCGAGAGAAAAGCATGGTGAGATACCTCGAGAAAGTGAGGGATTTGACTCTGGCCTTCGACAGTTTCGACGTTCAACATATTTCAAGGGTGGAAAATGCAAGAGCCGATCTTCTCTCTAAGTTGGCCACTTTAGCCCCGGTTGAACTTCCCAAAAGAGCATTTTTGGAGCCTCTGAAGTGCCCAACCCTGGAGGAACCTCAGGTCATCCTGCAAACGGAATTCGAGCCAAGCTGGATCGATCCGTTGGTCGCTTACCTTAGGGAGGGGGTCCTTCCTCATGATCTAAAAGAAGCTCAGAAGCTCAAGAATCAGGCCTCCCATTACGTTTTACATGAAGGTAGGTTGTATAAGAGGTTATACTCCCTTCCACTACTGAGATGTCTTCGACCTTCGGAGGTCGACCTTGCACTGTGGGAGGTGCACGAAGGACTCTACGGAGGTCACATAGGAGTCAGATTCCTGTCGCAAAGACTACTTCGACAAGGGTACTACTGGCCAATCCTGTTTCATAATTTCGTTGAATATGTGAGGAAGTGCAACTACTGTCAGAAGAATGCCAGCGTACAAAGACAGCCGACATTCAAGCTTGCTCTGCTAAGCGCATCTTGGTCATTTGCGTAGTAAGAAATGAATATACTCGATCCCTTTCCGACGGCGTCCGGGCAGTGGAAGTTCCTCCTGGTCGCGATCAACTATTTCACCAAGTGGGTTGAAGTCGAACCACTAGCAAAGATTATCGAGGCCAAGGTGCAGGACTTCATCTGAAAGTCGCTAGTCTGCTGATTCGATCTGCCCCAAACCCTTATAACCGATAATGGGCGATAGTTTACTGGGGCAAGGTTCGCCAAGTTCTGCGAAGGACTAAACATCTCCCACTGCTTCACATCGGTGGCTCACCTACAGGTCAATGGGGAAGCTGAGGTGACCAACCGAATCCTGCTATAAGGTATCAAAGTGAGGCTCGACAGGATAAAGGGGGCCTGGGTGGACGAACTCTACCACGTCCTCCGGGCATACCGAACTACATAGAGGGTGCCGACCGCAAAAACACCCTTCGCCTTGGCCTTCGGCATGGAGGCAGTTATCCCGATCGAGCTCAAGCTTCTGTCTGCATGAGTTGTGGGCTTCAACGAGCAGCACAACCCCTAGGACCTCAGAGTTGACCTGGACCTGTTGGAAGAAAAAGGGAGGAAGCCCGCATCCAGATGGCAGCCTACAGATGGAAGGTGGCTCGGTACTACAACTTCAGAGTTAGAAACAAGACGTTCAGAGTGAGGGACTTAGTGCTCCGATGAGCCACTATCTCTTAGCCTCAGAGTCAGGCAAAACTTGTCCCTAATTAGGAAGGCCCGTATGAAGTGATGGAGGTCATCCGGCCCGATACTTATCGCCTGAAGGAGCTCGGAGGGATGACGCTTCCATGATCTTTTAACTTAGAAAATCTGAGGATGTATTACCAGTATTCTCCCTTCAGTAAAGTTGCTTTATTTTTGCATTATTATTCTCTGGTGCAAAAACTATGGTGATAGGGATGAAGCAGTCGATAGTTGCCATGTTAGAAATTGGAGGAGAACCTCATCCTAACACGAGCAGGTCAAAGATCTTCAACCTCGATTGTAGGAGATAAGATCTCCCCCGAGGCAACCTCGACCGTAGGAGATAAGATCTCCCTCGGGGTAAGTTCGGCTGTAGGAGATAAGATCTTCCCCGAGGCAATCTTGACTGTAGGAGATAAGATCTCCCTTGAGGGTCCAGACCGACCTCGACTGTAGAAGATAAGATCTCTCCCGAAGCAAACTCAGCTGTAGGAGATAAGATCTCCCTCGAGCGCCTGCATCAACCTCAGCTGCGGGAGATAAGATCTCCCCTGAGGCAAGCTCGACCGCAGGAGATAAGATCTCTTCCGAGGTAACCTTGGTTGCAGGAGATAAGATCTCCCCTGAGGGTCCGGGCCGACCTCGGCTGTAGGAGAGAAGATCTCCTCCGAAGCAAACTCGACTGCAGGAGATAAGATCTCTCCCAAAGCAAACTCGGCCATAGGAGATAAGATCTCCCTCGAAGCAATCTCGGCTGTAGGAGATAAGATCTCCTCTGAAGCAAACTCGACTGTAGGAGATAAGATCTCCCCCGAGCGCCCGCATCAATCTCGGCTGTAGGAGATAAGATCTCCCTTGAGGCAAGCTCGACCGTAGGAGATAAGATCTCCCCCGAGGTAACCTCGGCTGCAGAAGATAAGATCTCCCCTGAGGGTCTGGGCCGACCTCGACTGCAAGAGATAAGATCTCTTCCGAAGCAAACTCGACCGTAGGAGATAAGATCTCCCCTGAGGCGAACTCGACCGTAGGAGATAAGATCTCCCCCGAAGCAACCTCGACTATAGGAGAGAAGATCTTTCCCGAAGCAAACTCGATTGTAGGAGATAAGATCTCCCCGAGCGTTCGCATCAACCTCGGCTGCAAGAGATAAGATCTCCCCCAAGACAAACTCGACCGCAGGAGATAAGATCTCTCCGAGGCAATCTCGACTGCAGGAGATAAGATCTCCCTCGGAGCAAGCTCGACCGTAGGAGATAAGATCTCCTCCTAGGCAACCTCGGCTGTAGGAGATAAGATCTCCCCTGATGGTCTGGGCCGATCTCGACTGCAGGAGATAAGATCTCCCCCGAAGCAAACTCGACCGTAGGAGATAAGATCTCCCCTGAGACAACCTCGGCTATAGAAGATAAGATCTCCCCTGCAGCAAGCTCGATCGTAGGAGATAAGATCTCCCCCGAGGCAACCTCGACTGCAGGAGATAAGATCTCCCCTGAGGGTTCGGGCTGACCTCGGCTGCAGGAGATAAGATCTTCTCCGAAGCAAACTCGACTGTAGGACATAAGATCTCCCCCGAGCGCCCACATCAACCTTGGCTGCAGGAGATAAGATCTCGCCCGAGGCAAGCTCGACCGTAGAAGATAAGATCTCCTCCGAGGCAACCTTGGCTGCAGGAGATAAGATCTCCTCTGAGGGTCCGGGCCGACCTCGACTACAGGGCATAAGATCTCCTCTAAAGCAAACTTGGCTGTAGAAGATAAGATCTCCCTAGAGCGCCCGTATCAACCTCGGCTGCAGGAGATAAGATCTCCCCCGAGGCAAGCTTGGTCGTAGGAGATAAGATCTCCCCTGAGGCAACCTTGACGGTAGGAGATAAGATCTCCCCTGAGGGTCTGGGCTGACCTTGACTACAGGAGATAAGATCTTCTCCGAAGCAAACTCAGCTGCAGGAGATAAGATCCCTCGAGCGCCCGCATCAACCTCGGCTGCAGGAGATAAGATCTCTCCTGAGGCAAACTCGACCATAGGAGATAAGATCTCTCCCGAGGCAACCTCGGCTGTAGGAGATAAGATCTCCCCCGAGGCAACCTCGACTACAGGAGATATGATCTCCCCTAAGGGTCCAAGCCGACCTCGGCTGTAGGAGATAAGATCTCTTTCGAAGCAAACTCGATTGTAGGAGATAAGATCTCCCCCGAGCGCCCGCGTCAACCTCGGCCGCAGGAGATAAGATCTCCCCAGAGGGTCCGAACTAACCTTGACTGTGGAAGATAATATCCCCCCCGAGGAGCTCAACCTCCGATCTCGGTCACCAGAGATGGGATCAACTTCAACCTCGACTGAAGAAGAGATCTTTTCGAGTTTCCACTTCAAACAGATGCAGAGATCGGAAAAGAACTTCGGTGGTCGCCTGTTTCGGTACTCTTTTCCTCCAAATTTCGAAATCGAGAGTGGAAAGACTATTGTTGGGGATGAACCCCTCTCCTACCGAAGTCTAGTCCAATGCTTAGGCTGGTGCAACCGATAGTCATGGAAGGGTTTCAGCGGACGAGCCTTAGCCGAACTCCTTTAGCTGGCCAAACTCTTAAAGAGGCCGAGCTCATCCGACCGAACTTCTCAGTGGTCGTCCCTCGGCCGAACTCCTCAGCGGTCGTCCCTCGGCCGAACTCCTTAGCGGCTGTTCCTCGATTGAACTCCTCAGCAGCCAAACTCTGATTGGACTCCTCCCAGACATCCCCTCGGTCGGACTTCTCCAAGAGTCGGACTCCTCCCAGGCACCTCTTTCGGCCGGATTCCTAGATCCCTCATTCAGACGAACCCCTATGGAAGCCAAACTCTTTTCGGGCCCCTTCAGCTATTATTCCTCCCGGACGATCCTCTCCAGCCATATTCCCTTCAGAAGTCCAAACTCCTCCAAAATGGATACACGTCAAAGCTCTTCGATCCTTCATTCAACCCCGAGTGGCTCAGTATCAAGGCAGCAGCAGCCATCACCATCAGTCCGCTGTAGGTGATAGCGATCCGCTATCAGGCGGCAATGGCTATCACCATCAACCCGTTGCATGCGGCGTTGTAGACGGCGCCTTCCCCCAGGACTGACTCCATCGGATCTCGAGCAGCTCGCCACCATGCGGCTACAACCGTCACCATCAAGCTCCATCTATAAAAAGGACCCTCCAGATATGCTAACTCTAATCTCTAATCTCTAAGCTCTAAGCTCTCCTCTCTTTTTCTAAGCTCTATGGAACTCATTTCCGAGCACTCTATTCCTGTTGGCCAAAGCTGACTTGATCGTCGGAGGGTCCTACCGGAGCCACCCCCCACCGACTCCAGACGAGACTTTATTTTGCAGGTCCCTGACGGCGACCTCGTCGGCCTCCACTCTGACTGATTTCAACGATGACCAGTTTCTGCATCAATAGATTGACACTAGAGGAAGGGCCCCCGAACCTTCGAGGTTTTCTTATTCTTAAAGAAGTGCTTGGCGATGATTTTTTTCTTCCCTCTCCGAAGATCTCTCTTCTTCCTCTCTAGAGTTCTTTTTCGAAGAGAAAATGCCCCCCAGGAGAGCTTCGACTCAACGATTGGCGGCCTCTGTGCCAGGTCCATTTGCTCTCGCTCCAGTCCCGACAATCCAGGTTCCATTTGTAGCTGCGGTGGATGTGGAGCAGTTCAACCCGCTCGTCCAGCAGATTCGTGGCCTCACGGAGGCAATGCAGGTGGTGCAGGCCATGCAGCAGCCCCTGATAGTGACGCCACGAGGAAATCCGCCATCGAAATATCGGGAATCAGCCCCAAGGAAGAGTACCTGGGCTAACATACTCGTCGCCTCTGGGAAGAAAAAATAGAGAGCAGAGGATCCGTGTTCGGATCATGGTTCTCCTATGAAGGAGACCTTCCCCATTTATAGCCGAAAGCTCTCCAAGATTTGCAACCAAGATGACGCCCTCGATCACAGGCCGCGGAAGATGGATCGATGGATTGAAGAGCTCGGCCACGTCTTTCTGGCTCATCATGCCGACGTCCACATCAATCCTCCTTTCTTCCTCTGAATTATGCAAGAGCCCATCCTGTCGAACTTCAAGCTTTCTCAATTCGAAAGCTACAACAGAACTTCTGATCCAGTTGATCATCTAGGAGCCTTTCGGACCATGATGCTACTCCATGGTGCTTCAGACGTCATACTATGCTGAGCCTTCCCATCTATATTAAAGGAAATAGCTAGAAACTGGTACTCAGCGTTGAAGTCGGATGCGATCTTCTCCTTTGATTAGATGAGCCATCAGTTCGTGGCCCACTTTATCAGCAGCCGACGTTCATGCTGAAGTTCAGATTTCCTAATGAATGTCAAGCAGAAGCAGGTGGAATCCATCCAAACTTATGTCATCCGGTTTAACACCGCGACGTTGGAGTTTCGGGACCTGGACCAGTCCGTTTCAATGGCTGCGCTCAAGGGTGGCCTTCAGAAGAATGACTTGCTATTCTTCCTAGGAAAGAAGTATCCTAGGAACTTCGCCGATCTGCTGGCTTGGGTCGAAGGTTATGCCCGGGATGAAGAGGCCTTCAGGGCCAAGGACGATGAAGAAAAGTCGAGTGAAGCTCGGCCACATTCCTGGACTCCCCCTCGGGCCCGGGCACGTGAAAGCCCCGACGAAGGTTTCACTGGAGGGCGGAATGAAGTTTGGCCGCGCTCACGACCTCCCCAGTGCAAGCGAGGTCGAGCTCTCTCTCAAACTCTCCCTCGAGCTCGCCATCAAGGAAGCTTCGATGAAGTTTCCTAGGAGGTTGGAATGAAGTTCGGCGTGAGCGAAGCCGCCGAACTCCCCCTTGAGCTCGTCATCAAGGTAGGCCCGACAAAGGGGCATGAAGTTCTCCTACAGGTTTCATAAGAGGGTGGAATGAAGTTTGGCCGCGCTTACGACCTCCCCAGCACAAGCAAGGCCCGAACTCCTCAAGCTTGCCACTAAGGAAGCCCTAATAGAAGGGTGCGAAGAAGTCCTCCTTTCGAAAGGTTCTACGACTATGCCCCCCGCAATGCTCCTCAAACTCAAATTCTCACGAAAGTTAAGAACCAACTATCAAGACCAGAAAGATTATGGTCTCTCCCAAATAAGTACGATCGAAGCAAGTACTGCCTCTACCATCGCGACCATGGCCATGACATTGAGGAATGCATTCAGCTTCGAGATGAAATTGAGGAGCTCATCAAAAAGGGTTAGCTGGGTAAATTCCTTCGATGCCAGTCTAAAGTAGGAGAAGATCGACCAAGGGTGCCTCCGTAACCAGAAATGACAAGGAGCCCGACCACATGAAAGGAGGTCGGCCGCCTCCCAGCATCATCAACATTATCCCTGGGAGGAGCTTGGTACTTCGGTGGGCTATCATCTCCCAGCGATAAAGCCAAAAGAAGCTTGCTCCAAATTGAGAAGGCCAGCATCGGATAGAAAAGGTCATCCGACCCGGGACTTGCTGCTTGAGGGAACCCGAGGGAATAGCACCGCCACGACCCTAAAATGGGGATGTGCTGCGAGTAACTTTCTCTCGGTAAAATTCTTCTCCTTCAATAATATTATTTCTGGGTGCAAAAACTATATGATGACAAAAAAAAAAACAAGCGAAAGTGGCCCGTTAGGAATAGGAGGAGAACCTCATTCTAACGCGAGCAAAGTCGAAGGCCTTGTTCACCTTAGATGAGATAGAGGGAGAAGCACGGACGATGGTCCGAATGTGCCCCCACAGTCCGTTAGGAACAAGAAGAGAATCTCGTCCTAATGCGAGCAAAGTTGAAGGCCTCATTCACCTTAGATGAGATGGGGGGAGAAGCACGGACGATGGTCTGAATGTGCCCCCACAGCCCATTAGGAACAGGAGGAGAACCTTGTCCTAACGCGAGCAAAGCTGAAGGCCTCATTCACCTTAAATGAGATGGGGGGAGAAGAATGGATGACGGTCCGAATGTGCCCCCACAGCCCATTAGAAACAAGAGGAGAACCTCATCCTAATGCGAGCAAAGTTGAAGGCCTCGTTCACTTTAGACGAGACGGGGGAGATGGACGATGGTCCGAATGTGCCCCTATAGCCCGTTAGGAATAGGAGGAGAACCTCATCCTAACGCGAGCAAAGTTGAAGGCTTCATTCACCTTATATGAGATTGGGGGAGAAGCACGGACGACCATCCGAATGTACCCCCACAACCCGTTAGGAACAAGAGGAGAATCTCATCCTAATGCGAGCAAAGTTGAAGGCCTCGTTCACCTTAGACGAAATGGAGGAAGACAGACGATGGTCCGAATGTGCCCCACAGTCTGTTAGGAATAGGAGGAGAATCTCGTCCTAATGCGAGCAAAGTTGAAGGCCTCGTTCACCTTAGATGAGATGGGGGGAGACGGACGATGGTCCGAATGTGCCCCCACAGCCCGTTAGGAACAGAAGGAGAACCTCATCCTAACACGAGCAAAGTCGAAGGCCTCATTCATCTTAGACGAGATGGGAAGAAAAGCACGGACGACGGTCCGAATGTGCCCCTACAGCCCGTTAGAAATAGGAGGAGAACCTCATCCTAACGCGAGCAAAGTTGAAGGCCTCGTTCACCTTAGACGAGATGGAGGGAGATGGACGACGGTCCGAATGTGCCCCCACAGTCCGTTAGGAACAAGAGGAGAACCTCGTCCTAATGCAAGCAAAGTCGAAGTCCAAGCTCCGAAGTCTGTAAGAGATAAGATCTCTCCCAAGCGACCGCGACAACCTCGGCCAGAGATTAGATCTCTTCCGAGTGACCGAGACAACCTCGGCCAGAGATGAGATCTCTTCCGAGTGATCGAGACAACCTAGGCTAGGGATGAGATCTCTTCCGAATGATCGAGCCAACCTCGGCTAGAAAATAGATCTCCCCTGAGCGATCGAGCCAACCTCAGCTGCAGGAAATGAGATCTCCCCCGAGTCGACCTCGGCTGCAGGTGAAGAGATCCCTCCCGAGTCAGCCTCGACCGCTGGTGACAATATCGCCCCCGATGAGCTCAACCTCCAACCTCGACCGTAGGAGACGAGATCTACTTCAACCTCGATTGGAGATGAGATCTCTCCCAGGCTTCATACTTCAACATCAACTTTAGTTGGAGATGAGATCTCCCCCGAGCTTTGACCTGAACTAGCATGGGGCCCAGAAGAAAACTTTGGCAGTCGTCTTTTCTGCACTCCCTTCCTTCAAGTTTTGAACTCGGTAGTGGAGGGGACTATTGTTGGGGATAAACCCCACTCCTGCCGAAGTCCAATTTAATGCTCAGCTTAATGCAACTAGTAGCCACGGAAGAGCTTCAACGGATGGGTCTTAGCCGAACCCTTTCAGCCGACTAAACTCTCCAGCGGCCGAGCTCCTTCGAACCCCTTCAGTCGGTCGAACTTCCCAATGGCTGAGCTCCTTCGAACCCCTTCAGTGCATCAAACTCCTCAGCGATCGAGCTCCTTCGAACTCCCAGCGGTCGGGCCTTAGCCGAGCTCCTTCATCCGAACGAACTCCTCAGCGGTCGAGCTTCAGTTGGACTCCCATGAGAGCCAAACTCTTTCCGCGCTCTTCCAGCCAGACACCTACGGGAGCCGAACTTTTCCATGCTTCTCCTTTGGCCGAACTTCTTCGGAAGCCAGACTCCTCCCAGACATCCTCTTCGGTCGATCGGACTCCTCAGCGGTCGAGCTCCTTTCAAACTCCCCAACGATCGAGCCTTAGCCGCACTCCTCCGACCGAACTCTTTTCGAGCTTTCCCTTTGGTCGAACTCCTCTAGAAGTCCGAACTCCTCTGGAATTGATACGTACCAAAGTCCACCAATCAATGCTTGCTTTCTCAGAGCCACGGCTATTAAATCTAGATGAATGGTCACCATCGGCCTACCGTAGGCGATGCTACAGGCGCACTCCTCCATGACTGACTTTGCCAGACCTCGAGTAGCCCACCACTATTGGATGGTATGGCTGTCACTATCAGTCTGATGATACCATCCCCTCCGCATCAAACCCCATGCAGCCTCGAGCGGCTCGCTATCAGGCGGTATGGCCATCACCATCAGTCACCATCAATCAAGCTTCGTCTATAAAAAGGATCCTCCAAATATGCTAACTCTGATCTCTAATCTCTAAGCTCTAAGCTCTAAGCTCTCCTCTCCTTCTCTAAGCTCTGCGGAACTCATTTTTGAGCACTCCATTCCTATTGACCAGAGCTGACTTGATCATCGAAGGGTCCTGCCGGAGCCACCCTCCATCGACTCCGGACGGGACTTTGTTTTGCAGGTCCCTGATGGCGATCTCGTCGGCTTCCACTTCAGCTGATTCTGACGACGATCAGTTTCTACGTCAACAGATTAGCGCTAAAGAAAGGGCCCCCCAAACCTTCGAGGTTTTCTTGTTCTTAAAGGAGTGCTCGGTGATGGTTTCTCTCTTCCCTCTCTGGAGATCTCTCTTCTTCCTCTCTAAAATTCTTTCCCGAGGAAAATGCCCCCTAGGAAAGCTTTGACCCGGTGATCGACGGCCTCCACGGCCCGATCCCATTCAGATCCATCCGCTCCCACTCTAGCCCCAGCGACCCAGATTCCATCTATAGCCGCGGTGGATGCAGAGTAGTTCAACCTGCTCGTCCAGCAGGTTCATGGTCTCATGGAGGTGGTGCAGGCGGTGCAGACCATGCACCAACAGGCTCCAGTACCAGCTCAATCGGTGCGGTATTCTCCAGAGCCATGTGGTCCGGTCCAGGAGCGACCGACTTGGGCTGCCCGACCTCCGATCCCTGGAACGGGAAGGCAAAGGAGGGAGAGCCCTTGCTCGGACCATGGCTCGACCCAGGGTAAAGCTTCGCACCCATTCTATCAGAAAACCTTGGAGATCAGAGACCGTAAAGATCTCTTGGATCAAAGGCTCTTAGAAATGAGCCGGTGAATCGAAGAACTTCATCACACTCCCTCCTCACATGGTAATAATGTTTGCACTGACCCTCCTTTTCTGTAGAAAATTATGCAGGAACTGATTCCGCCGAACTTCAAGCTTCCGTAGTTCGAGAGTTACGATGGGACCACCGATCCGATCGATCACTTGGAAGCCTTTCGGATAATGATGTTGCTCCATGGCGCGCCAGATGCTATCTTATGCCGGGCTTTCCCCTCTACCCTTAAGGGAGCTACCAGAAACTGGTACTCGGCGCTCAAGCCGAGTACTATCTTATCATTTGACCAGATGAGTCAACAGTTCGTAGCCCACTTCATCAGCAGCCGACGTCCGTGCTGAAGTTCGGATTCCCTAATGAATGTCAAGCAGAAGCAGGGGAAATCCATCCGAACTTATGTCACCCGATTTAATGCCGCAGCGTTGGAGGTCCGAGACCTGGACCAGTCCGTTGCAATGGCCGTGCTCAAGGGCGGCCTTCAGAAGAATGACTTACTATTCTTCCTAGAGAAGAAGTATCCCAGGGACTTCGCCGATCTGCTGGCTCGGGCCGAAGGTTATGCCCGGGCTGAAGAGGCCTTCAGGGCTAAGGATGATGAAGGAAAGCCGAGTGAAGCTCGGCCGCATTTCTGAACTCCCCCTCGGATCCGGGCGCATGAAAGCCCTGACGAAGGTTTCATTGGAGGGCGGAATGAAGTTCGATCGCACTCACGACATCCCCAGCGCAAGCGAGGCCAAACTTCCTCTCGAACTCCCCCTCGAGCCCGCTATCAAGAAAGCTCCGATGAAGATTTCACAGGAGGACGGAATGAAGTTCGGCATGAGCGAAGCCGCCGAACTCACCGTCGAACTCTCCCTTGAGCTCATCATCAAGGTAGCCCCGACAAAGGGGCGTGAAGTTCTCCCGTAGGTTTCACAAGAGGATGGAATGAAGTTCGGCTGCACTTACGACCTCCCCAGCACAAGCAAGGCCCGAACTCCTCGAGCTCGCCACCAAGAAAGCCCCGACAGAAGGGTGCGAAGAAGTCCTTCTCCCGAAAGATTCCATGACTACGCCCCCCGCAACGCTCCTAAAACTTAAATTCTCACGAAAGTTAAGAACCAACTGCCAAGACCAGAAGGATTACGGTCTCTCCCAAATAGGTACGATCAAAGCAAGTACTATCTCTACCATCGTAACCACGGCCATGATATTGAGGAATGCATTCAGCTTTGAGATGAAATTGAGGAGCTCGTCAGAAAGGGTTGGCTGGGTAAATTCCTTCGACGCCAGCCTAAAGCAGGAGAAGATCGGCCAAGGACACCTCCGTAACCAGAAATGACAAGGAGCCCAGCCGCATGAAAGGAGGTCGGCCACCTCCCAACGTCATCAACATTACCCCTGGGAGGAGCTTGGTACTTCAGCGGGCTGTCATCTCCCAGCGACGAAGCCAAGAGAAGCTTACTCCAAATTGAGAAGGCCAGCATCGGATAGAAAAGATCGTCCGACCTGGGACTTGCTGCCTGAGGGAACTCGGGGGAACAGCACCCCCACGACTCTGAAATGGGGATGTGCTGTGAGTAACTTCTCCTCAGTAAAATTCTTCCCCTTCAATAATATTATTTCTGGGCGCAAAAACTATGTGATGATAGGAAAGAAACAAGCGAAAGTGGCCCATTAAGAACAGAAGGAGAATTTCATCCTAACGCGAGAAAAGTTGAAGGCCTCGTTCACCTTAGACGAGATGGGGGGAGAAGCACGGACAATGGTCCGAATGTGCCCCCACAGCTCGTTAGGAATAGGAGGAGAATCTCGTCCTAACACGAGCAAAGTCAAAAGCCTCATTCATCTTAGACAAGACGAGGGTAGAAGCACGAACGACGGTCCGAATGTGACCCACAGTCTGTTAGAAATAGGAGGAAAACTTCGTCCTAACGCGAGCAAAGTTGAAGGCCTCGTTCACCTTAGACGAGATCGGAGGGAAGTACGAACGACAGTCCGAATGTGCCCCACAGCCTGTTAGGAATAGGGAGAATCTTGTCCTAACGTGAGCAAAGTTAAAGGTCTCGTTCACCTTAGACGAGACGGAGGAGACGGACGACGGTCCGAATGTGCCCCCACAGCCCGTTAGGAACAGGAGGAGAACCTCGTCCTAACGCGAGCAAAGTCGAAGGCCTCATTCACCTTAGACGAGATGGGGGTAGATGGACGACGGTTCGAATGTGCCCCCACAGTCCGTTAGGAATATGAGGAGAACCTCATTCTAATGCGAGCAAAGTTGAAGGCCTCATTCACCTTAGATGAGATGGGGGGAGGCGGACGATGGTCCGAATGTGCCCCCACAGTCCGTTAGGAACAGGAGGAGAACCTCATTCTAACACGAGCAAAGTCGAAGGCCTCGTTCACCTTAGACGAGATGGAGGAAGAAGCACGGACGATGGTCCGAATGTGCCCCCATAGCTCATTAGGAACAGGAGGAGAATCTCATCCTAATGCGAGCAAAGTTGAAGGCTTCCTTCACCTTAGACGAGATGGGGGGAGACGGACGACGGTCTGAATGTGCCCCCACAACCCGTTAGGAGCAAGAGGAGAACCTCGTCTTAACGCGAGTAAAGTCGAAGTCTGAGCTCCGAAGTCTTCAAGAGATAAGATCTCTCTCGAGCGATCGCAACAACCTTGGCCAGAGATAAGATCTCTTCCGAGCGACCGAGACAACCTCGGCTAGAGATTAGATCTCTCCCGAGCGACCGAGCCAACCTCGGCTAGAGAACAGATCTCCCCGAGCGATCGAGCCAACCTCAGCTGCAGGAAATGAGATCTCTCCCGAGTCGACCTCGACTGTAGGTGAAGAGATCCCCCCCAAGTCAGCCTCGACCGCTGGTGATAATATCGCCCCCGATGAGCTCAACCTCCGATCTCGACCATAGGAGACGAGACCTACTTTAACCTCGGTTGGAGTTGAGATCTCCCACAGGCTTCAACTTCAACATCAACTTTAGCTGGAGATGAGATCTCCCCCGAGCTTCGATCTGAACCAGCATGGAGCCCAGAAGAAAACTTCGGCAGTCGCCTTTTCTACACTTCCTTCCTTCGAATTTTGAACTCGGGAGCGTGGGGGACTATTGTTGGGGATAAATCCCGCTCCTGCCGAAGTTCAGTTCAATGCTCAACCTAATGCAACCAGTAGCCATGGAAGAGCTTCAATGGATGGATCTTAGCCGAACCCCTTCAGCCGACCGAACTTTCCAACGGTCGAGCTCCTTCGAACCCCTTCAGTCGGCCAAACTTTCCAATGGCCGAGCTCCTTCGAACCCCTTCAGTCCACTGAACTCCTCAGCGGCCGAGCTCCTTTGGACTCCCAGCGGTCGAGTCTTAGTCGAGCTCCTTCATCTAGACGAACTTCTCAGCGGTTGAGCTTCAGTCGGACTCCCGCGAGAGCCAAACTCTTTCCACGCTCTTTCAGCCAGAAGCCTGCGGGAGCCAAACTCCCTCCATGCTTCTCCTTCGGCCGAACTTCTTCGGGAGCCGGACTCCTCCCAGACATCCCTTTCGACCGACCGGACTCAGCGACCGAGCTTCTTCCAAACTTCCTAGAGACCGAGCCTTAGCCGCACTCCTCCGGCCGAACTCTTTCCGAGCTTCTCCTTTGGCCGAACTCCTCTAGAAGTCCGAACTCCTCTGGAATTGATATGTACCGAAGTCCACCAATCAATGTCTGCTTTCTCAGAGCCACGACTATTAAATCTGGACGAACGGTCACCATCGGTCTGCCATAGGCGATGCTACAGGCGCACTCCTTCATGACTGATTTCGCTAGATCTCGAGCAGCCCACCACTATCGGATGGTATGGCTGTCACTATCGGCCTGATGATATCATCCCCTCCGCACCAAATCCCGTGCAGCCTCGAGCAGCCTGCCATCGGACGGTATGGCCATCATCATCAGTCACCATCAATCAGGCTCTATCTATAAAAAAGATCCTCCAGATATGCTAACTCTGATATCTGTTCTCTAAGCTTTAAGCTCTCCTCTCTTTCTCTAAGCTCGGCGGAACTCATCCCTGAGCACTCCATTCCTGTTGGCCAGAGCTGACTTAATCGTCGGAAGGTCCTGTCGGAGCCACCTCCCACCGGCTCCGGACGGGACTTTATTTTGTAGATTCCGACGGCGACCTCGTCGGTCTCCACTTCGGCTAATTTCGGTGATGACTAGTTTTTGTACCAACATAGGATTTAGTAATTAGATTATATATTTTTATAAATTAAATAGTTTAATTTATAACTTTCACTGTGATTCATTTCAAAAAATATTTTAAAATTCAAGCATGAAATCCTGCATATATTCTTATAGAATTATGATAAATTATACATAAAAATATTATTTAATAGATGCCAGATGTCCAAATCTTAGAGGTTACTTGCACTTATACAAGGAGGTTAGATATCATTTGCCTGACTTTCACATGGACCTACACCAACTGGGTATAAAGAAGTGTTTAATTGAGCACACTCATCGCTATGATTAGAGATTGAACATGCATTCGAAGTGCTAATGAAAAAGGTGGAAAATATCGAAGACGATGCTCATCTACCCTTATGAAAAGCAAGTGGAGATTGTGGCTGCAACGATGGCATTGCATAATTATACTCGGCGAAATTCTACACATGAACATCATTTTAGAAGAGTGGAATTGCATAACAATGATGTAGATGGTACGAATACTCATTCGATAGCTAATGCAACAAATGAAATATCGAAGTTATGGGATGAGATAGCTACTAGTTTAATGAGATAAATAATTTTTATAGACTATTTTAGGATGGTTTTTCTTTTATGGGGTTTATGAGGAACTTTAATATTATGCCGTGGAAACTTTATGAATGTAAACTTTATTAGTATTCACGAGAGTTATTTGTTTTTCTGTATTTTATTTTTTAACTAATATATGAATGCGATTCATATTTTATCTTTCTTGTTTTATTTATACAAATCAAAAAATTTGGTTATTCACTTGCTGTAGATTTTTTGGTTATTGAAGCAGTGAAAGCACTTCTTGAATAGTCTTTAACCAAACACCTCATGAAATAATATTGCTTTACAAAGCAATTTTAGAATAGAAATTACCAAACATTGAGCTGCTTTTTATTAATGCACTTTGGTGCTTTCTATAAATGCACTTCTACGATGCCAAAGCAATCCCAAACCCAGTCATATGATGTGTTGGGCGATTTGGCAAGTGAGGAATTCCCATTTATTCCTCAACAAAAGGAGGCCTGTGTACTTTGTCCTTCGAAGAGACTTCCACTCGTTCCAAGATTGGAAGGTGCTGTGCTCTGGAAAACGGGTTGCCGACCATGACCTGCTGTGGTCTGAAATCAAGTCGCTGGCAGGCACTGGTCTTACTTAGGTCTGTTTTCCCTCTCGATGCAACGAGGTGCTTGTGACCGTGCTGTTTGGGGCCATTGGTGTCTTTGGTTTGGCCTGGTTCATGGGTTTAGATTCCGTTGGCACCATCTGCTGGGTGCTTCTTCTATTGTTCCCTTGGAGTCTGTACATATTTCTCTATTAATAAATTCTGGGGGTAGAGGACCTTGCCTTCTCCCTGTTTCAGTCAAAAAAAAAAAAAAAAGAAAAGAAAAAGAAAAAAAAAGCATCTAATCATGAAATGGAGAATACAATTAAGTCGGTGAAGAGAAGTTTATAGGTTAGCCCTCATCAAATACAGCTCTTGTTTATTCAGACGCTCTTCTTCCTCATAATAATATCCCTCTAAAAGAAAAAAGAAATAACGGGGTTCCTCGTAAATCTGTATCTCACACTTCCATTAAAGGAATATCCATTCTGTGCCACATTATATTTAAGATAGAAAAAGAAAGAAACAGGTGCAGCAACCTCAATTCATACCTTAACCATTACTTAAACTTCATGGTGTAAGCTGGTTGCAAGCTCAAGTTATAAAAATTAAAAATTAAAAATATTGTTACTTAAAATTATTTGCTTCAAAAGTGAAACGATCGATCTTACATAGCAGTGTTGGAGTGACCTGCAAAATAAACTCTGGATCGGAGGCTTTGGCTTCGACGAGGAATCTCCGATGCTCAAATCAGCCAAGAATAGAAAAGCCAATGAATTTTCTAAGAAAATTTTCTTGCTTACTTGAATCCTTGGGATTTATGGTATTTATAAAAAAAATGCTTTGCAGACACTATGCTATTCCGCTCATTTCGGACCGCTAATCACATCATTCTGATATTAAGGCTGCTTTCTTAGAGTGAGGAGGCTGTTATCGGCATGATCCGGATGACTTATCTACTCCCACGGGATTAAGCAGAGTGGATAATAATTTGATTATGATCGAATTATAGCTGGGTCGTCGCTTATCCTCAAAGAAAATTGCTAAGTATGCTGAAGGGCTATTCGTCCGAAATAGTACTGGAGGCTTGAGTGCTGAACTAGCTATGGTTAAAGAAAATAGCTTGAAAGTACACCTTGGTTCGTCCTTCGAGTCGGAGGAGATGTGGATAGTCTCTTTGCCTTGGTATGCTGATATCTTTATGTTGATCCAAGATGCTTTGGTCATTAATTTGGTCGATCCAAGGTATTTACATTACTACCATAATATTCCTTCTAGTGCTGAGTTTGAGAATTAGACGAAAAGACCATTCCCAAGTAACGCCTCAGATCGAGTAACATACTCTTTTACTTCTGATTGTGTTTTTAGCATTTAGTGACTGATGACGTCAACTTGCGGCGTAGGCTATTGAAAGCAATCATAATTAGGGGGACCACTCTGTTGTTGATTCTTTTGACAGATTGATTCAAAAGATGCCCCTTTGTCTTCATCTTCCCTCTTTTAAATTTGCTTGGAAGGTGAGCGAAGGAGATAACTGCAATAACAATGCTCTCCATTCTCCACTTAGAACTCTTTTCATGAATCTTGGAGACAAGATGGATCACACATTAGTAAGGATGTTACAGTTGTCATTGGCTCGAAGGAGACAGGCTAGGGCTTTGTTTGCCCAACCTTCAGTTCCAGAGAGTACCGACATTAGGGCTTCGAATATTGCTCCTCCAGCCGCATTGGACGAGAATCCTCCATTGGTGGCTGAGCCAGTGAATTCAGCGGTAGAGACCGTGGTTGGGTCAATGGATCTGGCGATATAGGTTGTGGTCGCACTAGTGGATTCAGCGGTGGAAACTGCTGTGGGGGCAGTTTTGCCAGTTTCTCTAATGAAAGTTGCTATAGGGGAGCACTTGATAGGAGAGACTTCTATAGAGGATCTCCCTATAGCATCAACAGAGGTCGTGAAGATGGCTAAGCTCTTGGTGCCGGTCAAGATAATTAAAGTCAAGGATCTATTGGAACAGACAGCTCCTGCCTCAAGTCTTCTTTCGGCCAGTGTTCCTATGGGAGTTGCACAAATGGTGCCTCCTTCCCCGACTGCTACAAAGACTCTTAGAACCGTAGTGGAGACCTCTCATTTGAGGAAAGGCAAGCTTTGAGAGGAGAAGGTGCCTAGCACCAGATGGCGGGTACTTTTAGGTCCTTGACTCTAGTTGGGCATTACTTGATTAGTTTTACCGGGATCACTTTTGGAGCTTTAGCTTTAGAGCTTGCTGAAGCAAGGAAAGAGATCGATAGATTAAGGTACTATCTGGAGCAGGAAAAGGCTACTAATATTGAGCTAATTAAAGACATTAACTGCTATGAGAAGGTGCTTTCCAAAGCTCGAAAGATGATTGATCATCGAGATGACGAATTGAGAAGAGCTCGTAGAAGAATGGGGACCTCGAGAGATGGGATCCAAAGCTGAACGAGATTGTTGTTGAGTCTGTGATGACATCGATCGTTTGAAGAGGACACTTGAAGGGGGAAGGAACTCATCATTCGAGGTTCACTCAAGGGATTTCAATAGGGATCTAGCTAAAGGGCCTAGGGCTTTCGGCAGGGAGCACCATAAGGAGGAGACATCCCAGAGGGCTGAAGGTCCTTAAGCGAGAGGGGGACTGACAATTGATCTAAGAACCCTCAGTATTCCAAATCGAGTTTTGAAGGGTGTGTGAAAGGCTCGATCAGTTGTACAAGAGCAGGATCGGTATCAAGGTCCAAGTCTGCAAGTTGAGGTTCTCTGCAAGCTTTGAGAGATGCAAAGAGATGGCTCAGACTCGTATTCCTGCAAATGATACTAAGTTTTTGTGAATGAATTTATCAAATAAGAGCTTGAAAACCATGATAAATTTTTGCCTCGAAAGATTTGCGAATGCGTATGATAGTCTTATGGGGACAAATAAAGTCAACTCCACCGCACAGATAGAAGAGGCCCATGTTGAAGAAGGCCATTATGGAGCCACTTGTTGAGAGATTTCGAGCTGTATTTTCTTTTCTCTTCTTCTCTTTGTAAGCCAGATGCAGCATTAAGACTTATAAATAAAATTTTGTTTTTGCCAAAGAAGTGTGTTCCTTTTTTTCTCTCCTTTTTCATGGCATGCTTTGAGTTTGTGGTCCGAACTCCAATCCGAATTGTATTTTGTTGTTCTCGAGGTATTTGCCAAAGAATTCGAAGGGATCCAAAGGGGATAGAATCGAAACCACCTTTCAAGTGGTAAATAGCACAACATGCCTTCGCACGTTCCTTCAAAGGTGGCACAGAGCATGATTTCTGTTATCCATATCGGTTATCATATCAGCGGCAGAGGCTGCATCGAATTAATGATTGCCATGCACCTAGGATATATCGATTTGTGTTTTCCATATTTAATGTTTTGATGTTGCCCAGAGATAGCAACCTAAGAGGAGGGGGGGGGACGAATTGGATTCTTATTGAATCCCCTAAGTGATTTTGATAATGACGAAATATTAAAATAAATGATTACTAATATATTTTATTTTAAGTATTCTAATGTCAGAAGAAAGAGAGCTCTTTGATCAAAATAAGAAAGACATTAAGTAAAAATTAATCAAAATTTAAATTTTCTTGTATGGAGCAAAAATTCTCTCAAAATTATCTTGGAGCAGTCTTCGAGATGTCTCAAAATTTTTTTGAGAGCTCTCGAGTGGACTGACATATCCCAAGCGCTATTCTAGCATAGTTTCGAGAGATCTCGAGAGAATCTCGAGAGCTCTCAATCTCAGATGATAGAAATTCAGTTTCTGTGCTCTAAGAGTGAGAGGGAAAAATCAACTGGATTATTAGATAGTGAGCTCGAAAAAACTATTCGACTATAATCTTGAGGGATTATAGTGAAATTCTCAAGAGTTTGCTTGGGAAGTGGATGTTGGTATTGTAAGTGCACCGAACTATTATAAAATCCTTTTGCTTATGTGTGTACTCTAGGTTGTATCTTCTATCTGCTCTCATATTTGATCCACTCAGGATTTAATCTTTAATCACTGCACATATCTGTTTAAATTTTTAAAAATCCAATTCATCCTTCCTCTTGGATTGTTCATCTAAGCAATAATTGGTATCAGAGCCTTGGTTCTCTACCAATTATTAATTTTATCAACTAGAGATATCAACCTAACTAGGAGGTTCACTTGCCAAAGGACAATCCATAAATAGGCCACCTCTTTTCAATGGGTCTAACTATACCTATTGAAAAGCTCGCATGAGCATTTTCATTCAAGCCCTTAACTATGACATATGGAGTGTCATTATCAATGGTCCATACACTCCCATAATCATTATCAATGGCACATCTACTCCCAAGCCGGAGAAGGATTGGGATGAAACGGATAAGAAATTTGTTCAATTAAATGCCAAGATAATGAATGTACTCTATTATGCCCTTAATGCTAATGAGTTTAACCGAATCTTCACTTGCAATTCAGTAAAAAAAATTTGAGATAGGCTTGAGGTCACGCATGAAGGGACAAATCAAGTAAAAAAAACTAAAATTAACATGCTAGTTCACCAATGAGTTATTTAAAATGAACCCCATTGAATCTATCACTAGCATGTACACAAGATTCGCTGATATCATAAATGGTTTAAAAAGTTTAGGTAAAGTTTACACTAATAGTGAATTAGTGAAAAAGATTCTTAGATCTTTGCCTAGGACATGGGAAGCCAAGGTAACAGCCATCCAGGAGGCAAAAGATCTGAACACGTTATCTTTAAAGGAGCTCATTGGATCCTTGATGATGCATGAGCTAGCCATGAGTCAACACAATGAGGAAGACAACAACAAGAAGAAAATAATAGCGCTAAAATCCATGGCTACTGAAGAAGAAGATGATCTATCCATCAGTGAAGAAAATGATGAAGACATGACCCTGGTGATCAAAAAATTTAAGAAATTTATGGAAAGAAAAAGATAAGGATTCAAGAAGAGGAGTTTCATTAGAGGAGAAGCCAGCAAAAAGAAAAAAAGAAAAAAGAGAAGGATCAGCCTACTTACTACGAATGCAAAAAGCCAGGATATTTTAGGGCTAAATATCCTTAGTTGAAGAAAGGGCCAAAAAGAATAAAAAAGAAAGCCATGATAGCAACTTGGAGTGACAGTGATGAATCAAACTCGGAGGAAGAAGATCAAAATGAAGCAAACTTATGTTTCATGACACAAGATGATGAGGTATCCTCCACTCTTGATTCAGATTTTATCTTTGATGAACTTCAAGATGCTTTTTATGACTTAATGAAAGATTTCAAAAAGATTAGCATAAAAAATAAAAATCTTAAGAAAATGACTCAAACACTTTTGAAGGAAAAGAAAGAGATAATTAGTGACAACAATAAATTAAAAGAAGAGAACAAAATTCTAAAGGATGAATTGGATAAATTAAGGCCTTTAGTTGATAAATTCACTTGTAGTTCAAAAAAACTGCAAATGATCTTAAATAATCAAAGAGAAATCAATGATAAAGCCAAACTAGGATATAAACCTAAAGACAAAACTAAGTTTCTAAAGAATTTCTTCACTACAGATACTTCAATTGGCACCTCTCACATCACTTGCTTTAGATGTAAAAAGGTAGGATATAAAGCATTTGAATGTAATACTTCTAAGTTCAATGAAAAAATTGTTAAAAAAATTTGGATTTCAAAAAAAAACCATATCTACTATGTGAGCTTAGAAGTGGTACTCCCAAATCTTGAAAACATGAGAAGACAGGTCATGAGAAGATGGGAGCGAGCCGGAAGAAGAATCAGTCTCAATAGTAAAGTTCAGAAATTGGGCCGACTCACTTTGAGACTGAGCTGGCTTAGTTGGAAACTAGATCAGCTCAGTCCAGGACTGGGTCGGCTAGGTCTTAGAAAAAAATTTAGACAAAAAATAGCATTTTCGGACTGTTGGCATGGTACACAATTGGATCGGCTCAGTCCTAGCATGGTACACAACTGGATCAGCTCAATCTGGGACTGAGCTGACCCAATTAGCTCAGTCTGAAATTGGGTTGGCTCAGTTTTCATGGATTATTATTTTGTGTATGTGGGTTGTTTGGTTTTGAAGAATTTTTCGATGAGCTTGGGCTTGACCCTTTGTAAAGTATATATACTGAAAATAGGTCAAGGTTGTAAGAGTATTGAAATATACTGAATAAAAGTTTTTTTCTCTTGAAAATCTCTTCTTCTCTTCTTCTCTAATCCTTGATTTATTTGATCGTGCTTCCATAGAAATCTCAAAGAAGTACTTCTTTGTTGCTTGGCTAATCACCAGTAGCCACGTTGATCCGTGTGGGAAGAGCACATATTTCCAATATTTGGTATTAGAGCGGTGTTGCATGAAAGAAAGGAAGACACCTAGAGTTTATTACATCCAGGATCTGTTGCATCAAGTTTTATTTGAAAAACTTTTAGTTTACTTTGTGGTTCTCTAGATTGAGGTAGAGATTATTTACACGGAGGAACGGTGATACAGAAGTTTGGAAAGAGGATCTAGGGCTAGTTAGATTTTCTGTGAAGGGTAGTTTTACTGGTATGTGATTGTGAAGGATGTTGGGAATCTGTTCTTGACTTGTTTGAAGTCATGGGATCAAGTGGATTCAAGGTGGATTTTGAGAAGTTCAATGGCAAGAAAAATTTTACCCTATGGCAGCAAAGAATAAAGAACTTGTTGGTTCAGCAGAGGATCTATAAGGTCTTGACAAAAGAAAGGTCAGAAAAGATTAGTGCTGAGGATTAGGAAGAGTTGGAGAAAATTGCTTTTAGCACAATCCGGATGTACTTGGTCAATCAGGTTTTGCCTGAGGTTTGCATAAAGACTACGGCAAAGAGGCTCTGAGAGAGATTGGAGAACACATGCGTGGGAAAGAACATGATGAACAAGCTATAGTTGAAGAAATAGCTATATAGTCTGAGGATGTCCGAAGGTAGAGATCTTGTTGCACATATCCAAAGATTTAATCAGGTGTGTTTTGAGGTGATGAGTTTGGATGTGAAGATCGACGAGGAGGATCGGGCATTGTTGCTATTATGTTCTCTCCCAGGTTCGTATGATGGTTTCATAACAACTTTAGTTTATAAGAAGGAGATCCTAAACTATGAAGAGGTTGTTGGTGTGCTCAGATCAAATGAGTAAAGGAAGAAGATCTACAAGGAAGATCCTAAGTCTGAGATCTTGGCTGTGAACGAAAGACAGGAAAGATCAAAGAAGAAGACAAGAGGAAAATTCAAGAGCAGGTCAAAGTCTCGCGATCAAAGAAAGATGACATTGAAATATTATAAATGTCATCAGCCTGGATACCTGAGAAGAGATTGTCTCCTTTTGAGATCAGAAAAAGGAAAGGCTAGCAAGAAAGATGATACAGCTTCCATGAGCAGTGGAGAAGACTTGCTAGTTATATTAGATGGATCCACAGAGTGCGATACTATGTAGATATTAGATTTAGCATGCTCGCACTACTATACTTCTCGTCGGGAGTAGTTTGCTACCTACCAAAAGGTCGATGATGAAAGTGTCAACCTTGGAGATGATCATCTATGCAAAATAGTTAGAATTGGCTCTATCAGAATGAAGATGTATGACGAAATGATTCGTACATTATCAAATATCAGGCATGTACCGAAGTTGAAAAAGAATTTGATTTCTTTGGGCTACTTGGAGGAGCAGGATTATGCTTTTAGTAGTCAAGCTGGGAGTGGATGTCCAAAAATTTTTAAGAAAGCTTTGGTGGTGATGAGAGATAGAAGACTGAGCAATAATCTTTACAGAATGAAAGGCTTAGTGGTAAATGATAGTGCTGAGGTGCTAGTAGCGGCATAGGAGGAGCAGATTTTATATCGATTGTGGTATTATCGGATGGATCATATGAGTGACCATGGGCTCACAAAACTATGCAGAAGAGGTATGATCCCAGCCCTAAAGAAGGAGGGTACAGATCTTTGTGAGCCGTGTATCTTTGGCATACAGCATAGGATGAAGTTTGCCAGAAGTACCAAGTGCAGCGAGGGAGTGCTGGATTTAGTGCACTCGGATGTATGGGGACCAGCTCCTGTATCAGCTAGAGGTGGGGCAAAATACTTTATTACTTTCATTGATGATTTCTCAAGGAAGGTGTTGGTTTATCTGATCAAAGAAAAATCAAAGATGTTTGCTCAGTTCAGAGCCTGGAGAGTTGAAGTAAAGAAGGAGTCAGGGAGATAGGTAAAGTATCTAAGATCGGACAATGGAAGGGAGTATATTAGCCTGGAGTTTAGGAGGTATTGTAAGAAAAATGACATCAAATGCCATTACATGGTGAGGATGACTCTTCAGTAGAATGGTGTCGCAGAGAGGATGAATCGGACACTGATCGAGAAGATACGGAGTTTGAGGCTACAGACATCACTCCCAAAGTCTTTTTGGGGTGATGCTCTAATTTTTTCTTATTTTCTTATGAGCAGGTTCCCTCATTATAAGCTGAATGGAGGCATTCTAAAAGAGATCTGGAGTGGGAAGAAGGTGAAGCTTGGCCATCTGAAAGTCTTTGATTGTATATCTTATGTACATGTGGAGGCAACCGAGAGGAGCAAATTAGATCCAAAATCTCAAAAGATGACATTCATAGGATATCCATAAGGAGTCAAGGGGTACCTGCCGTGAGACTCTCAGGCATAAAAGTTAGTGATCAGTAGGGATGTTATCTTTGATGAGAAGAGTATCTTGAGGAGGTCTAGGATAGATGGAACTGGGAAAAAAAGGATGAACATCGGTGGTCAGTCAGAGAATGATGGCATACGGATTACATCCACTTACAGGAGTATTTCTATTGAGGTAGAGTTGGGCAGAAAAGTATTGTCTTAGATTGAAAATCAGCATGGAGGGTCGATAGTTCAGACAAATGTGCAGGAGCAGCTACAGACATCAGGCAGAGATGTGCTAGTGGGAGTGGCTTTGCATAAGCCCCAGCATACTATTAGGAGACCGATCAGATATGGCATTGATGAGGTTATCTCCTATGCACTCATCACTACTAATGAAGATTTAGAGAATTATGCAGAGACTATGGAGAGTGAGGATCATGATTAATGAATGCAGGCCATGATGGAGCAGATGGAATCACTTAAGAAGAATCAGACATGGCAGCTGGTGCATCTTTCAAAGGGTGCTCGACCTATTGGCTCAATGTGGGTGTTCATGAAGAAAGAAGCACCTTCAGAACAAGGTAGAGTTAGATTAAAAGCAAAACTGATAGCAAAGGGATACTCACAAAGAAAAAGAATTGACTACATAGAAATTTTTTCTCCTATAGTGTGTCATACATCTATTTGAGTTTTGCTGTCACTGGTGGCACAGCATAACATGGAATTGAAATAAATGGACGTGAAGACGGCCTTCCTTCATGAAACTTTGAAGGAAAGAATCTACATGAAGCAACCAGATGGTTTCATGGAGATGGGATAGGAAGAAAAGATGTGTTTACTTAGAAAGTCTTTGTATGGCTTGAAATAATCACCTTGTCAATGGTATCGAAGGTTTGATAGCTTTGTCTTGAGCCTAGGTTTCAGCAGATGTGAATATGATTGTTGTGTCTACGTTAAGAATGTAGATGAGGAGGATATCCTATATCTATTATTGTATGTAGATGATATGCTCATAGCCAGTAGAAGCATGGATGCTGTAAAAAGATTGAAAAGGGCATTATCATCTAAATTTGAGATGAAAGATTTGGATCTAGCTGAGAAAATTCTTAGAATGGAGATTTGCAGAGATAGGTGCAAAGAAGTGCTCCATTTGTCATAAAGAAAGTATGTCCAGAAGGTTCTAGAGAGATTTGGGATGGAGATGGTCAAACTTGCAGAGACGCCATTGCCGAGCCATATGTCTCTCTCCAAGTTATAGTGCCCCTAGTCAGAAGAGGAGAGAGAGTACATGGAATGAGTTTCTTATGCAAATGCTGTAGATAGTGTGATGTACACTATGGTATACTATAAACTAGATATAGCACATGTTGTGAGCACGGTTAGTAGATATATGGCTAACCTAGGGAAGGAACACTGCAAAGCATTGAAATGGATATTGAGATATCTGCATGGAATAAGGGATTATGGTTTGGTGTTTGGTGGGCAGCCAAGAGAATTTGGAGAACAATCTGTGAAGATGTGTGAAGATTCAGATCCTCCAGAAGGATTTGTTGATGCAAATTATGCTGGTGATCTTGATACAAGGAGGTCTACTACTGGATACCTCTTCTGCATATACGGTGAATCGGTGTCTTAGAGATCAATCATTCAGTCAATCACAGCCTTGTCTACCATAGAGGTTGAGTACATTGGGATAACGAAGGCTGCAAAGGAAGTCCTTTGGCTTAGGAGGCTCATTGATGAGCTGGAGGTGGAGCAGAGCAAGGTTACACTATTTAGTGATAGTCAGAGTGCTCTGTTATTAGCATAGAACTCAGTCTATCATGCACGCACAAAGCATATAGACATGAGGTACCACAGGATCAGAGAGCTGATGGAGAAAGATGAAGTGGAACTGATGAAGGTCCATACCAAGGAGAATCAGTCTGATGTACTCACGAAGGTATTTTCCAGAGATAGCTTTCAGAGATGTGTGGCACGGATGGGTTAGTTGAGAAGAGATGAGTTCATAAGGACTTGGAAGCACCAAGGTGGAGAATGTGAGCTCAGAAGTGGCATCCCAAGTCTTGAAAATGTGAGAAGATAGATCATGGAAAGATGGAAGCAAGTCAGAAGAAGAATCAGTCTCAATAGTAAAGTTCAAAAATTGGGTCGGCTCACTCTGAGACTGAGCCATCTTGGTTGAAAACTGGATCGGCTCAGTCTAGGATTGGATCGGCTAGGTCTCAGAGAAAAATTCAGATAGAAAGCACCATTTTCGGACTGTTGGCACGGTACACAACTAGATCGGCTCAGTCTGGGACTGAGCCGACCCAGTCGTAGGTTAGCTGGCTCAGTCTAAAATTGGGCTAGCTCAATTTTTGTGATTATTATTTTGTGTACGTGGATTGTTCGAATTTGCGGAATTTTTCTATGAGCTTGGGTTTGATCCTTTATAAAGTATATATACTGAAAATAGGTCAAGATTGTAAGAGTGCTGAAATATACTGAATAAAAGCTCTTTTTTTTCGAAAATTTTTTCTTCTCTTCTTCTCTATTTCTTGATTTATTTGATTGTGCTACCATAGAAATCTCTAAGAAGTACTTTCTTATTGCTTGGCTAATCACCAGTGGCCACGTCGATCCATGTGGGAAGAGTGCATATTCCCAACATACTAATCCTAAAGGATCCAAGAAGACTTGGGTACCTAAAACCATCACTTGATTGTTTGTGCAGGAATGCCTTGCAGCCCAAAGATCAAAAAAGGAGTGGTACTTAGATAGCGGCTGCTCAAGGCATATGTCGGGTGATAGGCAACAATTCATCACCTTTGAAAGAAAAGATGAGGGAGTAATCACCTTTGGCGATAATGATAATGACAAAATTATTGGCTATGGTAAAATTCAGATTACTCCTACCACTTTTATAGATAATGTATTGTTAGTTAATAACTTAAAATATAACTTGCTTAGTATTAGTCAACTTTGTGATAAAGATTTTAAAGTTTTTTACGAATCTTCTTTGTGCAAAGTATATATCTAGTTTCTTGGATGATAGTTTAAAATTCATTGGATTTAGGCATGGCAACATCTATATGATAAACCTTGATGAAATTGCCATGAAGAGTGGCCAATGCCTAGTTGCAATGAATGCTAATATAAAAAAAAACTAGTTGACTTTGGCACCGTAGGCTAGGTCATGCTAGCATGCATACTCTTTATAAACTGCATAATAAGGACTTAGTTAAGGGGCTACCAAAACTAGATTTCAAAATTGATCATGTTTGTCATGCTTGCCAATTTGGAAAATAAACTAGGAAAAGTTTCAAATCCAAAAATATGATTTTAACTTCTAGGCCCCTTGAATTAATTCATATGGACTTGTTTGGACCTAATAGGACCACAAGCCTAGGAGGAAAGAAATATGGTCTAGTAATTATTGATGATTATTCTCGTTACACTTAGGTTTTATTTTTAGCTCACAAAGATGAAGTATTTTTAATATTTTCAAAGTTTTATAAGAAAATTACAAATAAAAAGAACTCTACTGTGGTATGTATCCATAGTGATCATGGCATAGAATTTGAAAATAAATACTTTGAAGAATTTTACAATGAACATGGCATTAAACATAATTTTTCTATACCTAGAACCCCTCAATAAAATGGAGTTGTTGAAAGAAAGAATAGAATCTTAGTTGATATGGCCTATACCATGTTGTGTCAAGAAAATCTACCTAAATATTTTTGGGCTGAAGCCATTAACACAGCATGTTATATTCTAAATAGAGTTTCTACTCGCCCAATTTTAAAGAAAACCCTCTATGAGCTTTGAAAAGAAAAAAGACCTAACATTAATTATTTTCATATTTTTGGTTGCAAATATTTTATTCATAATAATGGTAAAGATAATCTAGATAAATATGATGCTAAGGCAGATGAGGGTATATTCCTCGGATATTCTACATCTAGCAAAGTATATAGAGTTTTCAACAAACACTCTTTGGTTGTTGAAGAATCTATTCATATCATTTTTGATGAAGCTAACAACCAATCTTCGAGAAAGAAAGAAGTTTTTGATGATGATATAGGAATTCTCGAAGATGAAATAAAGGACCTAAACTTGAAGGACAATAATGTTCAAGACAAAGACAAATTTACAACAATCTTGGAACAAAGTCATGATGGTGAGAATGAAGCAACCGATGATCATAGAGATCTATCCAAGGAGTGGAGAGTTTACTAAGTTGATGCAGGATGAATTCGAAATGAGCATGATGGGGGAGCTGAACTTCTTTCTTGGACTATAAATCAAACAATCAAAGGAAGGCATCTTCATCAGCCAAATAAAGTACATCAAGGAGATGCTAAAGAAGTTTGGCATGAAAAATGGAAAAGAAATCGGCACTCCCATGAGCTCCTCATGCAAACTTGACAAAGATGAGAATGGTAAGAATGTGAATGAAAAGCTCTATAGAGGTATGATAGGATCCCTACTTTATTTAACTGCAAGTAGATTTGATATACTGTTTAGTGTATGCATGTGTGCAAGATTTCAATCAAACCCTAAAGAATCATACTTACTAGCTGTTAAGAGAATTTTTAGATATTTAATTTACACACTTGACTTAGGATTTTGGTACTCAAAATAATCCTCCATTGAATTGATTGGATACACTGTTGTAGACTATGGAGGATGTAGAATTGATAGAAAGAGTACTAGTGGCACTTGTCAATTTCTAGGATTGAACTTGATTTGTTGGTATAGTGAAAAGTAAAACTCTGTAGCACTATCAACGGCTGAGGCCGAATATATTATTGTGGGGAGTTGCTGTGCTCAAATACTTCAGATCAAGCAGCAACTCGAAGATTTTGGAATTAAGCAAAATAAAATTTCTATTAGATGTGACAATATTAGTACCATGAACCTGACAAAAAATCTCATTCAACATTCAAGAACTAAACACATTGAAATTAGAGATCACTTCAATAGAGATCATGTACAAAATAATAATATTATGCTTGAATTTGTCATAACTGAAAATCAACTAGCTGACATTTTTACAAAACCTCTAAATGAAGATAGATTCTAAAAAATCTGGGGTGAACTTGGTATTTGTGATCCTCTTTAGTAATACTTAATTTTAAATTTATTGGATCATTTTTTACCTCCTTTCATCATTCCTAACACCCTTTTTTCCATCCTAAAAATTCAAGAAAAATTGGTTTGAAATTCCTCATATTTTCTGATTTTTTTTCCCTATGCTCGAGAAGTCTCGGGTTATTCACGAGACCTCTTGGCTGGATTTTGAAGCCTCTCATGCTAAACGTGAGAGCTCTCAAAGTTTTTGAGACGTCTCATCGTTAAGATGAGAGCTCTCGATTCATGTGGGCCCTCTTTTTAAAATCGGTCTACGAGAGATCCCCTGTTCCATTCTTTCATTCCACTCATTCAAAACTTCTTCTCCATTCTCTCCAAAACTCTCCTCCTTTCCTCGAAAACCCTTCAAATCATCCTCTCATGTCCATTACCTCCAAACCTTGGCCCCTAATAGCTCCAAAGAAGAGATCGCTTGTCGCTCAAAGATCCTTCATCATGCCATCAACTGAAGCTAGGGCTAAATGACAGCGCGACATGGCTCAATCATCTCTATCCGCTTCATCATCTCGTGCCCGACTTTTCATTGCTACTCGGACAATTCCAACGGGTCGTTGTATGGACATCACTTATCTTGATCGAAAGTACTTTTGTATTGGCTTCTGGATCCGACAGCAAAGTTGGAAAAAACTCTGTACCCCTAGAGGTAAACATTTATCCAGACTTAATAAGAAATTTTTTTGACCACATTAGTTTTGAGCATTGATCGAAGGTGCAATTTGTTGTAAAAGGAGTGCATATTTCTTTAGATAAAAGAAAAATAGGGCATCTCCTTGAAGTGTCTAGGGCTGGGATCAGTAACCTAAACTTATTTAATAAAACTGAAGCCCTTAAGTGTGTCTTAGAAGGGAAGAGGTTGATAAAAATCTTCAACTTGTTTCACATCTTCTTTCGATCGAAATGAGATTACTACTGTCCTTTATCAGTCATATTATTTTTCCTAAAGTTGGAAGCATGACTAGGTTAGAAAAAGAGAACTTAGAGTCATGTTCTTTATGGTGACTGAAACTCCAATCAGCTTTCCCTCTCTCATGCTACAACAACTGAAGGATACAGCCAGCAAGAGCAAGGCATGTTTACCCTATGAAATGATCTTCATCTTAATCTTCAAGAACTTTCAAGTTAATCTAGGAGGTGAAGATTTCAAAAAGCTGGCTCACACAGACTACATCAATGAGAAAATATTGAACCGGATAAAATTTATAAAGAAGGATGATAAATGGGTGAGGGTAGATGAATGTGCTGCAATCGAGCCCGAAGAACACAGATCTCTACCCCCTCTACCATCACCATCTGCTGGACCCTCCTTCACTACACTAGGGTCTCCACACTCTCCTCAGGTGCCTCCTTGTCCTGCTCCAACTCCTCCCCCAGCTTTTGATCAAGATCTATTAGTTGAAAGGATGGTAGAGGAAGTAGTTCAGAAAGTATTTGAAAGATTTATGAATATACTATCCAGTGTGAGGCATCAACTTTTAGTAAGCATTGAAGAGCAAAGGGTATCCACTGAGGGTCAAATAGAAATGCTTAGTCAACAAATCAGTGGACTATCTCAAAGGTTAGAAATTTTGGGGAAGTTGCAACATAAAACATCAGCTCAAATTGAACTACTATCCGACAACGCCAGGATTGCACAAAGACTTGAATAGAATATCACTGTTCAGTGCACTACAGCTAAAATCCTTATTTCCACTATGTGGCAGATTTTGAGTCGGACTTTTTCTTCTTCTGAACCATCATCTTCTTCTAAACTATCACCATCTCCTAGACCTGCTCCTCATTTATCCTCAACTAGACCCAAATCTTCATCTGAACCCATCATTGAGTTCCTTTCTGATGAGGACTAGGTCTAGTTTTTCTTTTGTTTTAACTTTTGATTTAGGTATGTTGGTATGAGATTCATTTTTTGTAAACCAATTGATAGGGACACGATGTTGTCGTTAAGACACCGTATTTATCAGTTTAATCCGACTTCTTAAAATCATTAAAAATGTATAGATAGTAGTGAGTCGGGTCGAATCCACAGGGAAGGTAGTATTTTAGATTTGAAATCTTTGATTTTTGAAAAGAAAAGAAGAAAAGAATTTGAGTTTTCAGAATCAAAAGTGAAGTCAAAAAATTAAAAGCAAAAATTAAAAGATGCAGAAATTTAAATTTGGTACTAAGATCTATTAGTTAGATCTTAGCATCTACTTGCAATAAAATAAAAAGTAATAATTAAAATGTAGAAATTAAATTATAATAAAAATTAAAAGCAAGAAATTAAAATACAAAAATAAAACTTTTATTAATTAAAATATCAAAATTTAAATACATAGAATATAAAAAAATAAAATAGCCTGATCTCTGATCTTGGATCGGCATTGGCAGAAAGATGGTGTAGAAGCTTGGCTCTTCTTCTCGACACCCGTTGCTTCGAAGCAGCCTTTAACCCATAGCCTAGCTTCGCCCTGTACCAAAGCTTCACCTTGATCGGAGATATTAATTTTTGGTGGCCTAGAGTCCTTTTTATAGAGCTAGGAGGGCTAGATATTTTTTTCTAAAGACAATATGGGACTAATAGCCTTTGTAATCGTAAAAATATAGAAATTAGGATAAAATTTGAATCAAAATAGCTCTGATATGACTCTGATAAATCTGATAAAATCCAACCGTTCAACAGAAATCCAACGGTCCAAAAATCATCAAAATCGGATGCAGATCAACCCAGATCAGGTCGGATTAATTTCTGATCGTTGGATCGCACTTGATGGAGGAAATCTGGCCGCAAATCATGCGCCTGAGAGTTTGATCACCGTCGGGAGCTTTCTGGACTGTCGGATCATCGCCTGGATCGAGCGCTGCCGTTCGATGGTGATCCGCGTGATGTTTGTATCTGAATAAAATTCGGAAGCAACCCAACCGTCCGATCCTAACCGCAAACAACCACATCCGTCCGATCACGCAATAACTGTTCCCATGGACCGCGTGGATCGGCCGCACTGCACACCGCAACCAATCAGCGCTGCTGTTGTCGGACGAAAAGACTAAATTTTCCTTGTGAGCCGCGATAAATTTCTGTAGACCCTTAAGGGGTCTAGGTCCACCACGTGGCAATTTCTGATTCGCCGGAATTTGCTGAGCTAGCGGTCCACGCCTAGATCGTGGACCGGCTGATGGCTTCAACAGCTGAGTCAGCTTTGATGGCTTGGCTTGGTGGCTCGACTTGCGGAGCCGGCTGAGCCGTTTTCTTTTTTTATTTAATTTTTATTTATTTTATATTTTTTAAAAATTCATATCTTTTCCATTTTAGCTCCGTTTTTCTTGAAATTTATTTCATTATGATCAGAAAAATGAGCTCTTTCTATTGATAATAAAATTTTATTTTTTAATTTTTATTATTTTTTTATTATTTTTTAATTAATTTTTTAATTAATAAAAATATGAATTTTTTAAAATTATATATAAATTGATTAATAATTCTTAAAAATTAATATAAATTAATTAATAAATTAATACTTTTATTAATGAATTGATGATGTTTATCACACCCCCCAACTTAAGCTTTGCTCGTCCTCGAGTAAAGAAAGAATTTAGTTTTAAATACCTTTTAACTTTAGAGTTTCGAATTTTACCTAAGCAATTTTCAAAATGGCCATTGATATTCAGTAGAGCTTAAATGAGATATATCATTGGGGTATTAATACTTATCAATAGAAAAATTAAGTAAAGAATAATAAATTTTTTAGAACTTTTTCTAAATTATTCCACTTTTATCTCTGATTTATCTAAACTTTCATATAGGCAGGTGTATTGCTACTTCCATCCTTCATTTATTAATTTTTATTTTCACATTGCCCACTTTTTGATGCGAATATCATTGCTTACTTAGGCAACGGGACCCGGTTACTCGGTGGGAAACCAATGTTTCTTTTTCTTTCTTTCTTTCTTTTTTTTTTTTTTTAACGTTGTACTACTATTGAGTGTCTTAACTCCTTAAGCTTTCTATTTGATCCATGTAGCGAGTCTTGGGCCAATGACTCCCAAACCAGTTGGCTTTAGGGCACTAGGTATAGAATACCCCTCGGGCTTACTAGCTCGAATCAAATAGACTACGAGTTAAGACTAGCTTTACAACGAGCTTCTTTGCCCTTCCCATCTTTTGACGCGAAACTCAATGCTTGCTTAGGCAAAGAGGCCCGGTTACTCAGTGAGAAGTACTTGAAAACTATTTTATTAAAATAAATTTTTATATGAAGAAATGTATAGTTACCCTACACAAGCCTATAAAAAGTAGACTTTTCTTTGATGCTAATAGAAATAATTAGAAATGCTCCAAGAAAAAATTTTTATGTTCTGGACTTAACTCTTTATTGAATTTTCTTAATGCTTGATTCCTCAATATCTCATAATTCTCTGATCTATGCATCAATTTTTTTTTTTAAAATGCTTAGTTTAATTCGATTCTTAAGCATAATCAGGTATCTAAATACTAAATACTAACTTTTTTGAGGACTTAAAATTTTAAAATTTTTATTTTTCTCTCTCCCCCAACTTAATCGACATTGTCCTCAATGGAGAAGAAAAAATAAAGGATGTAATAAAAAAACATGGAAGAATACACCTAACTCAGTATATATATATATATATATATATATATATATATATATTTTTGGTCCAGCACATGCCTTTGAAAATTTGAGCTCTCCCTCCAACTTATTCAAATTATCCTAAAAAAATAAACTAAAAAAAATAAATTAGATAAAAACTAAATATTGGGTTGCCTCCCAACAAGCGCTAAGTTTACCGTCTTCAGCCAGACATAATGCAGCTCACTATCCTGTGTCGAATATTGGATTGACAAATTCCAATGGTTTTGGATTGCCAATCTCAGAAAGTTGATTTTTAATCCCATTATTGATATATTCACCGTTAATTTTTGGGATATATTTTATGATTCCATTCTCAGACCCATGTTTATTAAGAATTTCTTCTATTTGTTTTTCTAAAATGCTCATGAATGGAGTTTTAGGAGTTAAGTTTGATTCAATGGGTGCTGGAATGATGACTAAAGGCGGTTTTAATTCTGGAGGTAAATTAATATGATCCTGCTTAAACAACTCCATTGACATTTTATTACATGCCTTTTGATTTTTATAAGAAGAACCAGCTTCTAGGATTGAAGGGAATAGGACATTAGGTTTATAAGTCTCGGATAAATCATTTATTCTCTTTTCCCTTATTTCTATCTCATTTAAATTGGAACTAGCATCAGTACTAATTCCTGGCTTGGGTTCTTCTATGTGGTTAGTCTCAGTACTAACCAGTTTCTCTAAATTTTTATTTTGGCTAGCATCAGTACTAGCCTCTCTCACCTGGTCTTGATATGGGTCCATAAGAATCCTATAGCTTTTAAGTTCAGGAATTACTTTGGTATTCTCAAATTGGAGATTCTTAGATGAAACATTAGATTGATAATTTAATCCAGGTGGTTGGTGGTCATTAGGTGGGTTATTTGAAATTGGTAGGTTCGGTAGTTCATGTTCTCTCCTCATGTTAGACTCAACTAATTATCCTATTTGAGCTTCTAGTCTGGCGATAGATTGCTGTTGAGTTAGAATTAATTATTGAAGTTGGTTAAATCTATCATCAGCTAAATTGGTCTATTGAGGAGGTGGGTATGAAGGCTGATTATAGTATGATGGCTGATTAAACTGACTAGGCTGACCATTATTAAAGGCATAATTTTGATAATTTTGCTCAAGTGAAATTTGGGTCTGAGCCTGAGTCTGTTGGGATGTCCAAGAAAAATTAAAGTTACTCCAATCTGAATTATATGAATTTGAAAATGGATCATTAATCAATTTGGAGTATCCTTGAGTAGCTTGAACTTGTTCTTGGATAAAATATGGAAACTGTGCAGTCATAGGACATTCACTTACATGATGGGTTGGACTACCATAGATTGAATAATTCTCCTGATAATTAGGAGATTGTTGACCTAGGGTTAGGAGTTGATCTATTTTCTGATCAAGAAGGTCAACTTTACCTAATTTTTGGACTATTAGGTTCAGATTAGCCATTTGATTATTATGGTTGGGTTCAACTAGATCAGGTAAAGTAATTTTCTACCATATATGTATTAATGCAATCCTAACGTATTGTTCAAATAAAAATTTTAGAATTTTTTTTTTATATTTTTTATATTATTTTATTATATTAAAGATTAATTATTTTATTTATTAATTAAGTCTAAATATTTTTTTAATATTTTTTTAGTTAGTTAAATTTAATTTTTATTTTATTTTATTTTATTTTTTCAGAGGAGAAAGGAAAAAGAAAGAAAGAAAAGTTCTAAAGAAGAGATCCTAAGGAGTCCTAGAACTAAGAAGAAAGAGAAGAATTAGGTTTAATTAGATTTAATATTGGTTAGCAATCAAGTTGGTCAATCAATCCTGACTAAGGGTTATCCTAGATCTAGACAGCTCCTAACTGCCAAGGTCACCTTCAAGCCCTCCAAGTGTAGGATTAGCCAATCAACTAGCCAGATAAGTGTAAGGTCGGTGGGAGCCCCCCCGTTGCTTGCCTTAGACACCAATTATGCTTGGCCAGGTAAGCGAACAGAACCAATTAAAAACCACCTTCCTTCGGGCCCAATCGTCCCTGAACCACTTTCCTAGACACCGGTCAAATTGACTTATCCTAACCCAGTTCAACTCTTAGGATTCCTTATCCTATTGAGCTCGAGTTCCTAGGGTTGATGTCTAATTGATTTTAAAATTAAAGGCTTAGGTCAATGCAAGATGCTGGTTGGTTGTTTGTGGGCTAAGAAAGGGTGATCAAATCCCCACCTTATCTTGTTTAATTGGATTGTGCCCTTAATTTGATTTAATATGATATGCAAAAAAAAAAAAAAAAAATTCAATCAAAGGGTTCTATGCAATTTAAACTAGATGCATGTAACTAATTGTATTCTGAAAGGCTTACCTTGCCTCCAGCAATCACCAAAAAAAATAAAAATAAAAATAAAACTAATATGATGCATGCTCTAAACAGTTAGGATTTCTAATCTTATCATGAGATTTTTAATTAGGTTAAATAAATATTTTTTAAAATTAATTTAAAAAAATAAAATAAATAAATAAATAAAATAAAAAGAAAAGAGAACTAGGGTTAGGATTGATCTCACCAGGAAAAACTTCTGATTCTTTTTGTTCTTTTTTTTTTCTGTAAAATAATAAAAAAATATTAGCAAGAAAAAATAAAAATTTTATTTATAATTTATTTATAGAAAAATCAAAGAGATCAAAAATTTAATATCCGTGCCTTCCCCGGCAACGGCGCCAAAAACTAGATACGTTTGTCGAAATTATTTTTAATAAATCAAAGAAATCAATCAAAAATCAAAAATCTTCCCCGGCAATGGTGCCAAAAACATGATAGGGACACGATGTTGTCGTTAAGACACCGTGTTTATCAGTTTAATCCGACTTCTTAAAATCATTAAAAATGTATAGATAGTAGTGAATCAGGTCGAATCCACAGGGAAGGTAGTATTTTAGATTTGAAATCTTTGATTTTTGAAAAGAAAAGAAGAAAAGGATTTGAGTTTTCAGAATCAAAAGTGAAGTCGAAAAATTAAAAGCAAAAATTAAAAGATGCAGAAATTTAAATTTAGTACTAAGATCTATTAGTTAGATCTTAGCATCTACTTACAATAAAATAAAAAATAATAATTAAAATATAGAAATTAAATTATAATAAAAATTAAAAGTAAGAAATTAAAATATAAAAATAAAACTTTTATTAATTAAAATATCAGAATTTAAATACATAGAATATAAAAAAATAAAATAGCCTGATCTCTGATCTTGGATCGGCATTGGCAGAAAGATGGTGTAGAAGCTCGGCTCTTCTTCTCGACACCCGTTGCTTTGAAGTAGCCTTTAACCCATAGCCTGGCTTCGCCCTGTACCAAAGCTTTATCTTGATTGGAGATATTGATTTCTGGTGGCCTAGAGTCCTTTTTATAGAGCTAGGAGGGCTTGATATTTTTTTCTAAAGGCAATATGGGACTAATAGCCTTTGTCATCATAAAAATACAAAGAAATTTGGATAAAATTTGAATCAAAATAGCTCTGATATGACTCTGATAAATCTGATAAAATTCAACCATTCAACAGGAATCCAACGGTCCAAAAATCATCAAAATCGGATGCAGATCAACCCAGATCAGGTCGGATTAATTTCTAGCCGTTGGATCGCACTTGATGGAGGAAATCTGGCCGCAAATCACGCGCCTGAGAGTTTGATCACCGTCGGGAGCTTTCTGGACCATCGGATCATCGCCTAGATCGAGCGCTGCCGTCCGATGGTGATCCACGTGATGTTTGTATCTGAATAAAATTCGAAAGCAACCACAGCCGTCCGATCCTAACCGCAAACAACCATATCCGTCCGATCGCGCAATAACTGTTCCCATGGACCGCGTGGACCGGCCGCACTGCACACCGCAACCAATCAGCGCCGCTGTTATCGGATGAAAAGACTAAATTATCCTTGTGAGCCGCAATAAATTTCTGTAGACCCTTAAGGGGTCTAGGTCCACCACGTGGCAATTTCTGATTCGCCGGAATTTGCTGAGCTGGCGGTCCACGCCTAGATCATGGACCGGCTGATGGCTTCAACGGCTGAGTCAGCTTTGATGGCTTGGCTTGGCTTGGTGGCTCGGCTTGGCTTGGTGGCTCGGCTTGCGGAGCCGGCTGAGCCATTTTCTTTTTTTATTTAATTTTTATTTATTTTATATTTTTTAAAAATTTATATCTTTTCCATTTTAGCTTCGTTTTTCTTGAAATTTATTTCGTTGTGATCAAAAAAATGAGCTCTTTCTATTGATAATAAAATTTTATTTTTTAATTTTTATTATTTTTTAATTAATTTTTTAATTAATAAAAATATGAATTTTTCAAAAATTATATATAAATTGATTAATAATTCTTAAAAATTAATATAAATTACTTAATAAATTAATACTTTTATTAATGAATTTATGATGTTTATCACCAATATACACCTCTAACTATGTAGTATTAAATCTTGAAATGGAATCAATCCTTTTTACATTCTTGCCTTCTTTATCTTTTTTATGATCCTTTCATTATTGTGATTTTGATGATGACAAAAAGGAGGAGAAATATTAAGAAAAAATATGTAAATGTATAATCAATTCAAACTAAAATACAAAAAAAGAGACTTTTTAGAAAATGAATTATTTGAATTGATCAAATGCAAATCTTATTCATTTAATATTATTTATTTTATAAGAGCATATTATCGTCTACAATATTCCAAGCATTATCTAGCTCTGATACCAAATTGTAAACCCATGATATCACTCGAACATTAATCATCCTTGACATCACAAGCACCGATATTATGTTGCACAAGCTCATGATTTTTAGCACGGACCTGAAGGAACCTATGACATTCTTTATGGACAACAAACCATCGATCCTCCATCTGGATCTGTGATGGGGTGCCTCCCTCCTTGGGCTTGAGGGAGATGCCCCTTCTCTAGGGCTTCTTCAAGAACACTAGGATGGCAACTTTAGAGAGAAGAGAAGAAGAGAGTTAAGGGAGAAAATGTCTGTATTGATTTCCACTTTTAAAATCCTAATACAACCTATGTATTTATACATAGCCATTAGGCCCGATCAAAAAACTTTCTGGCTAACCCAATACATGAAAGCACTCACCGAGCCCATGTACACCCATGTCTTTCATGCTCTCATCCTTTGGATCTAGACCCAATTCATATATGAATTAGCCTCCTTAAGACCTCTCAAACCAGATCTTAAGATCCTTAGGATCAACCCAGACCCTAGCCCAAAACAGACCCTGGCGTAACTCTACCCGTGCACTGAGCTGGCTTAATCTCAACATGGAGCCGACTAAGTTCCACTGAGTCGGGTCAGTTTGAAACTGAGCCGGTCCAGTCCTATGCTGTGCCAGCAGTTTCGAACATGCAGCTTTCTATTTTGCTTGTGCATTGAGACTTAGCTGACCTAGTTTTGGACTGAGTCGGCTAACCTACAGAAAATCTTCTTTCTGTAGTCTTGATTCTTCGATTTTGGTTCCTTGCTTCACCTTGTGTCCCAGGTCTTTGAAGCACCAACCAAGCTCCTAGAATCTCTGGAGCTATTATCGTGACTTCTCCTATGGCCTCCCAAGGCTTGGAAGCACCACAAATCCTTATAGAGCATACATTAAGGGGGAGAATGATTATTCAAATCTTATTCATTTCATGAGAGCATACATTAAGAGGGAGCTTTAGCATAAAAGCTTTGCATTCATTAGTTCATGGCATTCATATTTCTTATAATCATTTTATGGATTGCTTAATATTTTGTCACCATCAAAAAGTGGAAGATTGTTGAACCCCCTAAGTGATTTTGATGATGACCAAACATTAAAGCAAATGATTACTAATATATTTTATTTTAAGTGTTCCAACATCAGAAGAAAGAGAGCTCTTTGATCAAAACAAGAAAGACATTAAGTGAAAATCAATCAAAATTCAAATTCTCTTGTACGGAGCAAAAATTCTTTCAAAATCATCTTAGAGCAGTCTTCGAGACATCTCAAAATTTTTTCGAGAGCTCTCGAGTGGATTGGCACACCCTAAGCATTGTTCTGGCATGATTTCAAGAAGTCTTGAGAGAATCTTGAGAGCTCTCGATCTTAGGTGATAGAAATTCAATTTTTGTGTTCTAAGAGCGAGAGGTCTCATAGGATTTTTGAGAGATCTCGCTGTCCCTGCGAGACGTCAAGGTCTCGATCTCAGGCGAGTCATTTTTTTCTAGAAAGATGATTTTTCGTGAGACTGAAGGCGAGAGCTCTCCTGTTCAAACTGAGAGGCCCCATAACTTGACGAGATGTCTCGAGATAAACTGAGAGGTCTCGAGACTCGATGATAACTATTTGACGGGCATTCCAAATTAGATTTTTTTGACTCCAATGGCTAGTTGTTGCTCTCCAACGTTCAGATTTCACCTTTTCAGAGCTTCAATCATCATCAGAAGAGAGAGAATGCTACAGATATAAAAGAAAGAAGGCTCATTCATGATCAATCTAAGAAAAATGAGAGAAAAGAAAAACACGCTCTGTTCTTGAATGAAAATCTCCATCTTCAATCAATCTATTCTCTCAAGCATTGAAGAATCTTCAAGTGCATTAACTCCATGGATTCAAAGAGGCTTTCAACGAACTACAAGGATAACTCTTTTGCTTATTCGAAGGGGCCTTTTGAGTTGAAATATTTTGTTTTTCCTTTCTGTGTATTTGATTTCAGCAGGGACTGAAACTTAGATTTTGAGATTTTTCTCTTCTTTTGTTTATTCAGATTGATTTATTTGATTCTTGTAAGGATTGTGGTTAATGAACCTAAGAAAAAACCAACTGTGTTATTAGATAGTGAGTCCGAAAAAACTATCCAACTGTAATCTTGAGGGATTATAGTAAAATTTTCAAGAGTTTGCTTGGAGAGTGGACGTAGGTGCTGGGAGTGCACTGAACCATTATAAAATCCTCTTGCTTGTGTGTGTGCTCTAGCTTGTATCTTCTATTTGCTCTCATATTTGATTCACTCAGGATTTAATCTTTAATCACCACACATATCTGTTTAAATTTTTGAAAATCCAATTCATCTCCCTCTTGGGTTGTTCATCTAGGCAACAGTTCTTATAAAATTTTAACCAAATTTACTTTCTAAACAAGTATGTGCTTTGATTTTGATCAAAGTGGTGTGATGAAATGTATGCAATATAAGCAGCAAAATTAAGATAACAAAATCAAACTATAAAAGTAAAGCAAGAATTATAAGCATGAAAAGTATGCAAAGAAAAAGAAGAAAAGAGCACAACATAAACACACAAAAATTTATAGTGGTTCGGTGCAATCCACTCTTACATCCACTTTCTAAGCTTTTCTTAAAATTTTTACTATAATCCATTCTTGATTACAGTGTGTTTGTTTTTTAGGCTCACAAACAAACCTAGTTGATTTTCATAGGAGCACCAACCAAAACCTAACATCGTTAGTTTTTTAGGTTCACTAACAACCCAGTTGATTTTCTGGGCTCACCAATCAAAACCTACAATATCTAATTTCAGACTTGGACGGGCCTAATCCCCAAGTTTTTTTCTCCCCAAAAAACTTGTAAAGAAATAAAAATATAATATAAGAATTTCAGCACAAAAATAAAAAATAGAGTTGAAACTCTTTGAGCACGAAGAAGAGGTTGAATAATTAGCTCTTTTGAAGCTTGAAAACTCTTCTTCGAGGCTTGAGAGGATTCTTAAGAAGTTATAGAAGATAACTCTTGAATGCCTTTTGAAATTACTACAAAATTTCTCTCTTTTTTTCTTTTATTGATGTGCAATAGAATCCCTTTATATTCTTTTTCAATTGATTCTCCACCTTTTAAATATCTTTAGAGATAGTTGGAAGAGAGTTCTTGCCATTGGAAGCTCTGAAATAGCCGTTGGGATCGAAAAATAGCCATTGTAAAACTATCCATTAAAGACTGTCCACGCAAAATAAGACCTCTTGATTTTTTACGAGACCTCTCGTCAGATTTCGTGATCTCTCGATTCTGAATCAAGACGTCTCACCGAAACCACGAGACTTCTTGAGAATCCTACGAGATCTCTTACTCTCAAAGTATAAAAACTAAGTTTCTTTCTTCTAAGATTGAGACGTCTCGAGTTCAATTCGAAATCTCTCAAAATCGTGCTAGAACTGCGTTTGGGCGTGCCAGTCCACTCGAAAGCTCTCGAAAAAATTTTGAGATGTCTCAAAAATTGCTCCAAAGCTATTTTGAAGAATTTTTTGCACCAATCAAGGAGATTTGATTTTTATTTGATTTTCACTTTATGTCTTTTTTGTTTAGGTCAAAGAACTCTCTTCCTTCTGATCTTTGAAAACTTAAGAAAAATCTTTTCTTTAAAAATCTTGACTTGATGAATTTTTGTAGATCTTTTCTTGAAATGATTCTTCAATTTAAATACCTGAAAAGACCTACATCCACTCATGAAATATATGGTTAAATACTCAAACACTCAAAATTTGGTAATCATCAAAATCAATCATGGGGTCAACAATCTCTTCCTTTTTGATGATGGCAAAAACTTTAAGTATATGCATAAATATAAAATTTAATGTATTTTAATAAATTGACTAGTATAAATCATAAAGTAATGATATACACAATTATAAATATACACTTAATGAAAGCTAATACCAAAACTCTTTTAACTTAAATTTGAATATTTTAAGTAATATCATAAAATGTGTAGGCTTAAGCAGATTTAAATAGCATATGCTCACATAGCATATACTCAACAAATCTTCTTTCTTTTTTTGATAACATTAAAAAGCTCATGGAAAGAAATAAGCAAAATAATCAAAATCAATATCAAAAGCTTTAAATTAAGAGATATATTAAATTTATGAAGTCAAATCGAAGAAATCATCTCCTCTTTTAAAATAAAATAATTTTTTCTTCAAAAACTTAGCTTGAGTTTAAATAATAAAGGCTTTCCTTCTTTGTAAATGAATATAATCTTTTTTAATCTAATTTTCAGATATGCACTTTTAAGCTTTAAGGAGAATAAAGCTTTTCAAAGGATTTAATTATAAAATCAAGCATAGTATATACTTTAATATGTAATCTTTTTTTTCTTAAAAAAATTTAGTTAATTAAGTTCAAAAAAGATATGTATCGAGAATGTATCGAGTAAAGTAAAATAAATAGAATCAAAGCAAAAGATAGTTATATTTTTTAATTTATTGCTTTAAGTAAAAATTATTTTAATATAAATAATTCATAAGAATTTTGCAATGTATATAAAAAATTTAGTACTAAATTTGAATTTCTAAATGAGTTTCAAGATTAAATTTAGAAATTTATTTCTTAGAGTAAGAATATATTTTTAAATTTAATTTAACTTCAACTAATTATCTAAAAACAAGATAGAGTAATCAAATCATGTAAATTAAATTGGATAATAACATGAAAGCTTCATTTATAAAGATCATAAAGTAATAAATTAAGAATTTAAGATCAAAATTTATTTATCTCAATATAAATTAGTCAAAATTTTTAATTTAATCAAGTTAAGAAAATATTTTTTCTCCTATTTTTCATACTTATAGCAAGATTAATTTACTTTTCAATTTTCTCTTCCTCTTTATTTCAAATCAAGCAAATTTAACACAAATTTACCCACTAAATTCAATTTTTTTAATTTAAAAGATATTTTTAATTTTAAAATTATTTTTAATTAAATGATTATTTTTTTAATAATTTTTCTTCCTTATTTTAGCAAATAAAATCATTTTAAAATTAAATAAAATTCAAGAGGATAAGCATCAATTGAGTGAACTAAGCATTAATGATTCCAAATATCAATCAAACATAGTATTCACTCAAGAAGACACCAAATTTTTTTCTAAAAAAAATTATTTCTGGTTAAATTCAATAAGAATAAATATTGAGAGAATCAAAAAAACTATGACACGAACATCTATCAAAATTTTTTTTATTTAAATTTAGATCTTTCTTGTCATAAGAAATATCACTCAATTAAGTTTAGAAAATATATGAAATTTTTTGAATATATCTTAAATGGTATCACATCAAGAGTATATCAATCTAAAATAAATTTGAGACATCATATTCAATTCTTTTTGAAGGAGAAATCTTGATTTCCTAAATCAGGTTCGTTCAGATCTGATCGGATCAAGAGAGATATTTTAAAAATTTCTCTCATGCATCCAGATCAGATCTGAGATATTTTAGATCTAATTTTATAGATCTAATGAATAAAAATAAAAATAAATTAAATCTAATTTAATTTATATCTTGATGTTGGATAATCTGATTATCCTTTGATGATCCTACTGATTGTCTGAGATTCTGGATCCAGCCAGCAAGCGCCTGGCCTCTATCGATATCCACTCGGACTGGATCTGGAGATCTTCTTCTTTATCACTTTTCCAAAAATTAGATCTGGATCTAATTTTGAGGATCTTCAAAACTTCTTCTGAAGATCAGCAGTCGTCTCTGCATTAGTGCTGCCTTCTTCCTTTCTCGTTAGCTCTTTCTTGCCTGGATTGCACCAAACTGGAGCCCAACTTTCCTTGGGCGTGGAGAGGAGAGAGATGATCAGAAGATGATATGGAGGAGGGAGAGGGGCAGCCTTAGGGCATGGGCTAAGAGGAACTCTTTTAAAGTGTGGCGCAGATAGGATTTATATAGACCCTACTGCGCCATGCAATGCCACATCATCTCGACCAATCATGTTGCTTCATGCAAGCAGATTTAAATCTAATTGGTGAGATGACATCATCTGATCCAATTAGATGAGAGTCTTACTAATTCATCCTTAGATGGCACCTAAGACTGGTCAAAGTCTATGGCTAGGGATCACCTAAGTAGAATCCAAGAAGCAATCTGGAGTCCCATCCGTATGAGACTCCAGGTGTCCCTATCCATGAGCGCACACCTCCCTAGACGTGTGCCCCCTTCCTTTCCAATTTCCAATAAAGAGATAAGCTCTTATCTACTCTCCAATAAGTGCATGACACATTGGCAGATGTTCAAGGGTCAAAGGTCAACGTTTGACTAAAGTCAAAGGACAAGAATTAGCAGGTGATGAAAAATGATAGGTATTATTTTAAATTTATCTCATAAATTAAGACAATTCTTTTCTAACCTGGATAAGCTCTAGTCAGACCAAGTAAAGGTGTCTGAGTGAGCACAAACTCATTTAGCTCAGTCGAGATAACTTTTAATGATAATAAAAGAAGAACGTTAGGTTCAATCGTATGCTAGCATAATTTTCTTGAATCTAATTGAATCTAATTCAAATCAATTGAACTAGGTTAGTCCAATCGATGATATCCAGATCCAAACCTTTATTTGTATGATCCAATTAGGTTTAGTTCTATATGGTAATGGGATATGTCATGATCTCCATCATCGACATCATCGAAACTCCTTTCGATGGATCAGAACTCTTCCGATTCAGACAACTAGAATGATCGATCATCTAAATCATTCTAATTGCTCCCAAAATCCATCAATGACACCTAGTAGTATATGATGGCAATCCATCAAAATTAAAAATGAACCTCTTGATGCAGCTACTTGTGTGATTAAGTTCTTCTATCTTGAGCTCCGATCAGATTAGGGTTAAGGTGAACTCGTCAAACCCTAATTTCTATCATATGATTTAATCATTCGATTGAAGTCTGATGTGAAAATCTTAATAGAAATTCTTTCTATCATTTCACTCTACCATGGTGATGGACTTATGGACTTGATTCTTATGATCATCATAGGGCTGCTCATCCACCGGGGTAGATAGATTCTCTCTTGGTGCAATCCAATTCCTACAATGAACATGCTATAGCCAACATATACCTCAGGATTTCGAATGGCTAGGAGACCGAGTCATGGTGTAGTCAAACTATAATATCCTTAAGATGAACTATCGATGTACCTCAGATCAAAGAACCAGATACATCACTGCGGCTTCGAGTCAGTCATCGACGAGAAGGTAGACTTCCTTATGACTGCTCGGGATGGTCACGCTTAGTGTCCTCATTCTCTAACAAGTATCTGTACTCTCACTTCGGTATCTCTACACTGTAGACTCAAGACTCATCTACTATGAAGAAGCGATTATACATCGATCTTTCAAATCAATCACTATCCTCATGATGATCTTACGGTCAGGAGTATTTTATGAGTTAATAAATGAAAATTCATGTCTTAAATTTTCAACTCTTGAAAATATGAATTATCATTATCATTAACTCAAGGGATGTATCACAGACACTAAATACATATTTATGATAAAAAATAATCTATTTTATTATTTATAGTCAAAATTATAATTTTGCTCCAAAAAGTGTATTACAAGTGTCAGCCAATTCTGCCTTCTAGGGCACATATATCTATCAAACTTTCACTTGACCTAAAGCCAATTGGCTATAAATTTAAGTTCCATCTTCTCAAGGTGGACTTCGATCTTCTGCTGGCCCAACGACTTTGTAAGTAGATCCACTGTATTATCTGTAGAGTCGACTCTCTTGACCTCGATGTAATCCTTCTCGAGATAATCGTGGATGAGATAGTATCACTGCTCGATGTGCTTGAATTTTTGATGAGACCTCGGCTCTTTAGCAAGGGCTATGGTGCTATTGTTGTCGCAGTATAGAGGAATGGCATCTGATGGCATCACTTCGATCTCTATGATAAATTTTTTGTACCAGAATGCCTCCTTTACAGCTTCTGATGCAGCACTGTATTCAGCTTTCATGGTGGAATCTACTATCACTGTCTGCTTGAAACTTTTTCAACTGACAGCTCCACCATTGCACACAAACAGACTCAGATGTCGACTTTCGATCATCTACATCGGACATAAAATCCGAGTCTATATACCCTTGGACTTGGAGTTCTCCATTACCAAAGACCAACAACATATCCTTAGTTCTTCTCAAGTACTTAAGGATACATTTCACAGAAATCCAGTGTTCTTTATCTAGATTTGACTGATATCTGCTCGTGATACTCACAACATGGGCTATATCAGGTCACGTACATAACATGGCATACATGAGGCTCCCTATTACTGAAGCATAAGAGATCTTGCTCATGCGTTCTATTTCCTCAAGTGTGCTAGGGCACATCCTTTTGGAAAGAAGAATGCCATGTCTGAAGGATACCAAATCCCTCTTAGAGTTTTTCATGTTAAACCTCTTTAGCACTTTCCCTATATACATCTTTTGTGAAAGTCCTAAAATCCTATTCGATCTATCTCTATAGACCTTAATTCCTAGAATAAAGGATGCTTCTCCTAGGTCTTTCATGGAGAATTCTTTAGATAACCAGATTTTAACTATAGTCAATATGAGAATATCATTTCCAATAAGGAGGATATCATCTATGTACAATATGAGGAAGACAACAACTCTTCCACTGATCTTTTTGAAGACACATGGCTCCTCCTCATTCTTGATAAAATCAAATAATTTGATCACATCATTAAAGAGAGTGTTCCAGCTCCGAGATGCTTGCTTAAGTTCATATATGAACCTTTGCAGCTTGCATACCTTATGATCATCATCACTGAATGTGAAACCTAGCGGCTATTCCATATAGATATCTTCCTCAAGATATCCATTTAAGAATGCCATTTTTACGTCCATTTGCCATATTTCATAATCAAAATAGGTTGCAACAGCAAGCAATGTGTGGATGAATTTTAGCATAGCTATTAATGAAAAGGTATCCTGATAGTCAATGCCTTCGCATTGACTATAACTTTTTGCCCCTAATCTAGCTTTGGATGTCTCCACATGTCTGTCTGTACCAATCTTTTTCTTGTAGATCCATTTACATCCAATAGGCACTATACCTTTTGATGGATCTATCAAGGTCCAGACTTGATTTGAGTGCATCGAGTCAATTTCTGACTTTATTACCTCTAACTATTTCTCAGAGTTGATATCCGATATCGCCTCGTTATAGATTTTGGGATCATCACCATGAATCCCATTACCTACGAGGAACATTTTCTCTACTTCCTCTGAAATAGTACCTAAGTACCTCTCAGGGGGATGAAAAACTCTTTTCGATCTACGAGATGGAGGAGGTAGTGATTGGATTGGATTAACCTGATTTGGTTCCATTTGGTCCTTAGCTCGTTGCTCTTTTGAGACTTTCTCCTCAAGCTTGATCTACTTTTCAATGCCTCTATCTTAAATAAACTATTTTTCAAGAAAGATGGCATGTCGACTTATAATCACATTATGATCTTCTAGAATGTAGAAATAATATTTAATGACTCTTTAGGATATCCTATAAATTGAGCTCTAAAGGACCTAAAGTCTAACTTGTCCACTTGTTGTCTTTTGACATGAGCTGGACAACCCCAAATTCTGAGATGACTCAGACTTGATTTCTTACCATGCCATATCTCATACGATGTGGTAGGAACGGTTTTAGAAGAAACCCTATTCAGTAAGTAGTTGCAGTTAACAAACAGTATCCCCAAAGAAAATTAGGAAGGTTTGTGAAGCTCATCATGGATTGGACCATATCTAATAGAGTCCGATTCCTCCATTCTAAAATTTTATTAAGTTGAGGTATTTCAGGTGGAGTCCATTGAGAGACTATGCCATTTTTCTTGAGATAGTTCAGGAATTTTTGACTAAGGTATTCATCTCCTAAATCTGATCGAAAAATCTTGATGAATTTTTCAGTTTGCTTTTCTACTTTATGTCTGAATTTTTTGAACTTTTCAAAAGCTTCAGACTTGTGTCTCATAAGATACACATATCCATACCTACATAAATTATCGATAAAGGTTATGAAGTAGACAAAGTTGCCTCTAGTCGGCACATCAAATGGGCCACACACATCAGTATGTACTAAGATAAGAAGATCCGTGGCTCTTCCCCATGTCCTACAAAAGGAAGCTTAGTCATTTTGCCATGAAGACAAGATTCACAAATTGGATATGACTCGAAAGTCAATGGACTCAATAGTCCAATTTTTTTCAATTTATTAACACTATCTTCTGCTATGATCTAGTCTTAGGTGTCATAGATACCTATCGTTTGGACTATTCCTAGGTCATTTCATAGTATTCACATTATACTCGATATTAAAAATAGATACATCAATATGTAACTGATAAAGACCGTTAATAAGGAAATCACTTACAATTTTATTTCTTTTATAAAGAATGTTACAATGGTCCTTAAGAAAACTAATTACATAGCCTTCTAATGTAAGGCAAGAAATAGAAATCAAATTTCTATTTGCTGTAGGCACATAATAACAGTCTTTTAACACTAAGTCTAAACTAGATGGTAGTCGAAGAGGGTATGTTCCCATGGCCAGGACAGCAACTCTTGCTCCATTTTCGATGTGCAGGATCATCTCACCATCTCTTAGCCTCCTGCTATCCTTAAGATCCTGCATGAAAGTACACAAATAAGCACTAAAACTAGAGTCAAGCACTCCCCAGAAGAAATTGTAAGGTTAGACTCAATAATAAGTATACCTCCAGAAGAACCTGCCTTCTTCTTATTCTTCAGGGTGGTCAGGTATGTAGGATGGTTTCACTTTCTGTGGTCATCATTGTTGCAATGGAAATACTTTCTTTTGTTAGCGACCTTCTTCTTTAGCTCTGCCTTTTTTTTCTTTCCTCCTCCACCTTCTGCTTTTTCACAGACTTCTTCTTTCCAAAAGACTTTCTCTTGAAAGAAGTTCATTTCATAGCAAGCACTGAGCCTTTAGAATCTTTCATAGAAAGCTCAGTGGTAACCAGCATGTTTATAAGTTCGGCCAAGAAATTTTGAAGTTTATGCATATGGTAGTTCATGATGAACTACCCATATGCATTAGTCAAAGATTGCAGAATTATGTCATTCTACAGATCCAAGTCTAACTTCACTCTGAGCTTCTCAAGCTCTTCCAAATCCTTGATCATCATCAGACAATGATCTTGAACTGACTGTCCATCACGCATCTTAGCCTTGAATAGTCATTTAGTGACTTGATACTTGGCTGCATGACTTTGTTCACCAAACATCTCTTGTATGTGAGCCAACATTTGATGAGCAGTCCTGATATCTTCATATTGGTGCTGAAGTTCATCAGACATCGAGCCCAACATGTAATATTTGGCCTTATTATCTTCATCTAACCAACTTCTTGAATTTTGGGTTAAAATACAACCGCCCTAGAACCTAATTGAGCTATCCAAATCTGGAATTCCAATATGATGAATATATCTTAGATC